>RCUC01139280.1:0-18367 GCA_003697995.1 Taxidea taxus jeffersonii
TGAGTATCACCCTCAGCTGCCGGATTTGTTTTGCCTATACAAGGGACAGCCAGAAGTGCCTGGAATTAGTGTTCCTCTGCCCCACCCCACCCTTTAACCAGTGACTGAGGATGCATGTATAAATACTGCCATCCCGGTCCCTTAGCCTCCAGTTGGGACAACTCCAGGGTGGCTCTCTGCTGTCTACAGAGCTCCCTATGAGACTGGGCCAAATTCCCTCCCTTCTGCTTTGGGATTTTGCTTGATATCACATTCTTTTGCTTGCCCTTCTTACCCCTCTAGGTCCTACATCCCCTACCAGTGTTTCTTAGAAACCCATTCTAAATCAGGACCAACTATGTGATTTGCAGGGCCCCATGCAAGATAAAGAAAAATGTTCCTAACTTATCAAGAATTTCAAGCTGGCAGCAACAGAGTATTAGACCAAGTATATGGGGTCCCATGTTTCTGCACAGTTGTGCATGACTCTAAGATGTCACATCAGTGAAGCTGGTCTGGATGCTAATAAAATCACTTTCACTTGAGTCCTCATCACAAAGTCTGCTTCTGGAAAATCCCCCAGCTAAGGTAACTGTTAAAGTAAAAAACCAGCCCATCCTGTGCAAGCATAATCACCTTATAGAATACACTAGTAGTCCGCATCCCCGAGCTTGGGAGGCTGCCCCTGGCAGGAGGAGGGCTTAGGTTAAGTTGTATGTAACAGGAGCTTTAGCCCATCAAAGAGGGAAAACAGCTGAGAATGGTTTAGGTTCATAAGATAATGTGGCAGTAGGTTGGGGTTTTAGTCCCATTCTGAGCCTACGCCCAAAGTGTTAATTCAGGTGGTGTTTTAGATGGAATTACCTACAAACACCTTACTTGAAGTTTAACTGGCAATTAGTTAAAAAGTGACACCTCACTTGTAAGAAAGTGAGGTTTGCAGGATTGGGCAGAGGGAGAAGCTGCCTGTCAATGTGGTTACAGCTGGGCCTAGAGCCCAGAGGGTCCTGGAGTTGTGTGGCTCTCCAAAATTAAACCAGACTGAGTCCCGGGAAGTGGGCCTCTGTAATATTCTCCACATCCGGCATTCCTGGGAAGAGGTGTACCCATAGGCAGAGCAGTTCCTCGAGGGCAGCGCCTGCTGATGGACACAGCTGGGAATGGTCAGGAACAGATGCGTCAGCACTGAGCAGAGGATCTGGGAGCAAGTCCACAGTATCACTCCGGTAGATGATCTCTGAGATCTCACTTGGGCTTAGAATCAGTCACAACAGGAATACACAGCCCAGCCCAGGAGGGCCTGACCCTTGGTCTTCTGGGCAGCCCCTGGACAATTTTTATTGCATTTCACCTTTCTCGTACTACCAGCCTATTTAATTTCCCATTTTTCCCTTCAGACTTTTAATTTTATTTTTTTTTAAAGATTTATGTATTTTTTTAGAGAGAGAGAGAAAGAGAGTGCAGCAGGGAGGGGCAGAGGGAGTCAGAGAGAGAAGCTCAAGCATACTCCACGCTGAGTGTGGAGCCTAACATGGGGCTCAATCTCATGACCCTGAGAAACCAAAAGTCAATTGCTTAACCAACTGTGGCCCCCAGGTGCCCCTTAATTTTTATTTTAATTAGGCTCCACCTAACATGGGGCTTGAACTCAAGACCCTGAGATTAGGAGTCACACACTTACTGAGAGTGTGTAACTCAGTCAACTTACTGAGCCAGCCAGGCAGCCCTCCTTCAAAAAAACCTCTTTTTTCCTCCCTTATGTTCTGGCCCAATTATTTTCTACCCCTCCAATGGCACTAGAGACAAATAAATACAAATAAATGAACTGATTGCCCAAGAGTAGCAATGTAGTAATGTAAAATATACATTATGAGATAAAGCCTTTGGGATCAAGTCCTGACTTTGCCACTAACAAACTGTGTGTGAATTTGGGGCACTTAACCCTACTGGGCATTTGCTTGTCTTTAAAATAAAGCAATTGTAAAAAAAAAATTAAAATAAAACACATTATAAGAGAATGGTCTCTAAGGTCCCAATTCTATGGAAATTAATTTTTTTTAGAAGACATGGTTTTCTCATAGGGCACCTGGTGGCTCACTCGACAGACTCTTGGACTCTTGGTTTCCCTCAGGTCAAGATCTCAGGGTCCTGGGATCGAGCCGCCCTTGAGCTCCATCTCAGTGCAGAGTCTGCTTGTCCCTCTCCCTCTCTCTCTCCTCACCCCTCACCACACACAACCACTGGCAAGGCATTCTTTCTCTCTCTCTCTAAAATAAATAAATAAAATCTTTTTAAAAAGAGAGATGGCTTTCTCTGCTATATAGTCTCTCATGAAGCAAGCAAGAGGAATGTTTTTATAACTCAGAACAACTGATTTTTAAAATCAGTTGCAATTCATAGGTGAAGCACTACTTCTATGAACTTCTATTCAGTATTCAGTAACAACACCCTAACAAAAGCATCAGTCAGAAAGAGGTGAAGAAAGATGAAAAAAAAAATGGGGCAAATGGGTCAGACTGTGAGTGATGAGGTCTCCACAGACTTTGGAAAAGTTTTTCTGGAATATCAGATTTACTCCCTAAGAATTTTATTTGTCCTGTTACACATGGCCACACTCTGCCTGAACCTGCCCTAGAAGTTATGGAGAGCTACCTCCTTTAGAATAGGCTACCTGGGTAAGTGTTTCACAAACTGGTTTTTCTGCTCAGTCAGAAGCTGCCATCTTCCCATGTAGAAGTTAGGTTAGGGAGAAGCACCCACAGTCTTGGAAATTCCCAAGTAACGTGTTGAAACGTGTATGCCACAGGCAGGAGCTATGACCAAAACTGTGGGTACAGATCAGTAGGCAATTCAACACAGTTCCATCCTCAAGTGGGTGGAAGCCTTCGGAGGCCTGGGTGGGAGTGGTGCAAAGTTGAGGCAATAACTTCTGTTAGTTGTTACTCAAAATGAGCTTTCTGGCTTATGATAGCACTAGGCGCTCTAGCTCAGGAGAGTGGAAGTCTTCAGACACTATTGCCTAGAATTCAACTACCTAGGCTCAAAAGTTAGCAAAATTCCCATCAGTGGAGGGTTTCAACCAGTGGGCCACTAGGAAATGGAGATGCTGAGGCTATGGGGGAACCAACCCAAATGTCCAGGACTGGACTTTGATACAAGACTTTTCAAATGATACAGGACTTTTCAATGGATATATTGATATCAGAACAATGATACAGGACTTCTTTCTAAAGTGCCCTGTGGAAAGATGTAGATCTAAACATGTTCATAGAAGAAGATGCCCTGAACATATTTTTGAGCATAGAAAGCAGGTTATAGAAGAACATGCATAGAATTTCCCACTCACATATAAATAAGAGCACACACACACACACACACACACACATACATGCATCCAAATCAGTGCATCTGCAATGATGTTTGCCAAAATGTTAGCAGGGATTTCTTTCTCAGGGTAGTGAAATTTCAGGTAACATTTGTTTTTAAATACTGCATACATATTCATTCTTTTTTTTTTTTTTTTTACAGTGAATGCGTAGCTTCTCTATGAATAGCATGGGTGGTTTGTGTATTATAAATGTGTCTTTTTTTTTTATATTATAGAAAAAAGAAAAAGTCGTTGTGTAGACCAGGGTTTGACAAAACAAAGTAAAGCCAGAGGGCCAGACCACCAGCCATCTGATTTGGTAAATAAAGTTTTATTGGGACGCAACCATACCCATTCATTTATCTGTTGTCTTTGGTTGCTTTTGCTTTGCAAGGATAGAGTTGGATGTTGAGGCAGACACTTTAGGGTTCAAGAAGCCTAAAATATTTTTCTGCCTCTTTAGAGAGGTATAGATTAGAAAACTTTTTCAGAATGGCAAATTGTAGCCTAAATTTTACTAATTCTTCACATTTCAGTGCATCTGAATTTTCTATTTTTAAAAGAATATAGTCTGTATATGTAAAGTATCTCCCAGTCCTGAGTGGTGATTGTAATAACCAAGTAAAGTAACAAGACCAGTACTGGGGTGGTTAATGTCTGTGTATTCTCCTTCCTCCTCCCCTTCTTCTCTTATTCTTTTCTAACTCCCCTTTTTCTCTACCTGCTCATCCTGTTCTCCTCCCCTTCTGCTCTTCCATTTCCTTCTCATTTTTCCAATGAAATAAGGCCACACCCTATTCTCCATTTTGCCCTCAAATGCTATTCCAGCTGAGAGAGGGAGAGGGGGAGGACTGAGGTTCTTCTCTCCTTCTGGCATGGGTCTCTCTAAGACAGAATGATTGAGAAGTCCTGGACGAAATAAATTATTCTTGGGGAGGAAGAGTGAGGCCCCGAAAAGTCAACCCAGACCCAGAGGAAAAACAGCCAGCAGAGCTGTGGAGGAAAGGAGGGTGTCAGGCTCCCCAGGAAAGGCTGGGAACTGAATGAGCCAAAGCCCCTCTCTTCCCTCATTCCTCTATCATACTCTCCTCTATTTTCCTAAAAGCCTCCCATTTTACACAGTCCTTCTGGCCTTCAGGTTCACTGAGGAGGTTTGGGATTTTTCTCCTTCACCTTCAGTGGTAGCCAGCATCAGTGCTCTCACAGAACCCACAAGAGCAAGAGGAAGCAGTGTCAGTCTAAGCAATGCCAGGCCCTTGCTCATTTCTAGAACTCAGCCAGAAGAGCTGGATGTTGGCCCTGATGTGGAATGTACTTAGATGCTAAGTAATTAAATTGTGCAACAGAAACATTCTCTTTATCAACCACTCACCCCAGCCCTTCCCTGAAGAAAATAGAAGGCCCCTGTAGAGTCCGAAAGGGAAGCAGCCTGGTAGACAATGATTAGATTATTCATCCATCTATAGCCTATGCCACTGGGTTTTGACTCAGACACAGTCAACCCTGTGGACCTGTGAGCTAAGTTGTGATGGGAATGGAAAGTATTTTCTCTGGCACCCTGATAATAGACCTGTTAATTTCATTTAGCTTTATATTCTGGTGAGAATGGAAAATACCAAGCCTGCAACCTCTGTGACTCCAATTTACAGTCTGTGGTTCTCGGAATATCTAAAATGTTTTTCGGAATGCAGGGGAATCTCAGAAAATGCGATTAAAATGACTTTTTTTTTAGTGTGTCAGTATTGCTCTAGAAATATCAAGATAATAGAATAATACCAACAATACCAGGATCCTGGAATTATTATTAGTGTTATTCTATTATCTCAGTATTTCTAAAAATAGAAACATGGACTATTTTTGTCCTGAGACTATGCTAAGAATTATGTGCCGCATTAAAAATTTGAATGTAATGAAGGTGCATTAATTTAAAGAGTGTTCTGATCACATTCTTCTCGTGTTTTAAATCCTCCCCGGGTGTCTTATTGTTATTTTCCTATTTCCTGGGTTACTAGGAAGGTTGGACATCTTTTTTGTATTTATTAGTCATGTATGGTTCCACTACTGATTTGGGCATGGATCTACTTCCAGAGGCCTCTAATGGATTGTGCTAGATATTTTTGTATTCCTATAAATAGCCTTGAGCTTTGTTCTGGAATATAGTTAAGTTACTTGGAAACAAATTTATCCTTTTAGGTCTTGCTTTTAAGATTTATCCAACAAGATTAGAGCAGTTATCACTCTAGAGCTTATTTTTCCCCTGCTGAAGCAAGATCTGAATATCTACCCAATGCTCTATAAGTCTTGAGGTTTCCCAGTCTGGCTGGTAGGAAGAGGCTCCATTCCTGGCCCTGTGTGAGCATGTGGCACTGTTTGTTACCTCTAATCCTTATAGATGGTTCTTTCCCTGGCCCTGGGTGGTTGCTTCATCTGCATGAGTTCCCATTACTCATTATATTCCCATCATACACATCATCATCATCATCAAGGGGACTCTCTTCTGGTCTCTAGGTTCTCTTTCTGTTCAGCTCTCTTTCTGGTGTTGTCCTGTGAGTCCTAGCTGCCTTGACCTCCCTGACCTCCCATCCCCACCTTCTCAACTCAAGGGGCCCACTCTTCCTGAATTCCCTACTCTCTGCTGTGCCTGGAAACTTTCTCAAGACAGGACACTGGGAGACTCTGTAAGTCTCCCCACATGTTTTTTTTTTTTTAATCTCTCAGGGATTGAGGCACCTGGGTGGCTCAGTGATTTAAGCCTCTGCCTTTGGCTCACGTTATGATCTCAGGGTGCTGGGATCTAGCTCCCCATCGGGCTCTCTGCTCAGCGGGGAGCCTGCTTCCCACTCTCTCTGCCTGCCTCTCTGCCTACTTGTGATCTCTCTCTCTCAAATAAATAAATAAAATCTTTAAAAAAAATAAATCTCTCAGGGATCACTGAAGTACAGTATTTTGCAAACTGTTGCTTCAGATATTTTGTCTGTGTTTGGGTTGTTTCAGGTGGGAAGATAAGCCAGTTCCTTTACCCCATCTTGACTGTAAGCAGCTGTTTCCCTTGTCATTCTAAGTTATGCCTTGGTCTTCTTTCCACTTAATCATTATCTAACACTGTTTTGTATGTTTCCTTTTTTGTATGGTCTGTCTCCCTCAGCAGACATGTCTGTTTGGTTTACTGTTGGTCCTCAGCTCCTATAGCATTGCCTGATGTATAACAGGACTCATGAAATGTTGAAGGAATGAATGAAAGCTAACTGGGACCGTTCACGGGAGGCTCTGAATGCCGAGCAAGGAAATTAAACATTTTGTTGAGAGCAGAGGCTCTTATTCTGGGGCTAGATGGACATATGCCAAATTCTATTCATTTGCGATTTGAGGACATTGTGGGGTACAATGCTGGCAATTTCAGTCAAGCTACTCTGTAAATCTGCCAAAGCTTTTGGTAGATTAGGTCACATTTTTGGAATCAGCTTGGAATTCAGGAACCTGGCAGTAATAATGAATCTTGCCTTTGACCCTGCGTCTAATCTGATTGGCCCTAAGCCCTTTACAAATATTAATTATGTTTCACAGTGCAGTTGCCACCCTGACCTCTTTTCTTAGGCTGGTAACACTGGGACCAGTGTTCAGCACTCCTACCCCGTAACAGCATGCTTACTCCTCCTCCTTAAAAGAGAAAGCCCATCTTTATTAACATCCTTAAATTAGTAAGTATCCTAATGATGAACTTGACAAGTGAGTTATTTTCTTAAAAACTTCACTTGAGGGCGCCTGGGTGGCTCAGTTGGTTAAATGTCTGCCTTCAGCTCAGGTCATGATTTGGGGTCCTGGGATCAAGTCCTCTGTTGGGTACTCAGCGGGGTGCCTGCTTCTCCCTCTACCCATCCTCCCACTCATTCTCGAAATCCCTCTCAAATAAATAAAATCTTTTAAAAATATTTATAAACTTCATTTGATAATTGCAAAGGTCTCTCCACTGTCTTTCTGACTCTAGTCTCCATGACAGTCACCTGAGGGCAAGAGAAAAACATTAGAAATTATAGCTATGTTTATTATGTGTCTTTTCCTTCTGTTAGTACAGTAGTTCAGGTATATAATATGTAAATAAAAACACACGTTTGGACCACATACTCAAAGTCCTTATTGATGAAGTACACAATAAAAAATTTAGAGATCACAGATCGAATTTTCCTCCCAATTCCCCTTATGTGAGTCCAGGTTACATTTCCTAGAAGTAATCTCAAACTGTGCTCCATTCCTCTGCCGAAACAAACAAACAAGAAACAAACCCCCCAAATCTTCTATAGCTTCAGTATAAGAGAACAACTGTAATAGTATGCTGACATTGAAAAGAAGGGAGTTTTTTCACACAGACACAGTGGTCGCTCCATAATTATTAATGAGCCTTCACATTTGTACAATGCATCAAAATTTTATAATGCACTGAACTTTTTCTACAGGCCCTCCAATTTCAGGAGAACATGGTCTGCTTTCAGCCAAGACTTATATACTTAATTCTACTCTATGAGGCCCATTAGCCTCTTTTAGAGATTAAACTATGGCCCCTGAACAATAATTGCAAGGTCATGAATATTTCTCTATACTCCATCCATATATGTTAACAGATTGAATTACTGAAGAGATGATGCAAATAAGGAACTTTAGATGTGCCAGTTTATTTACTATAAAAGTATTTACAGAAATAGCAATTGAGTAAAAACTAAGCTATAATGCATAGTGTGTATGTGAGAGTGAGAGAGACAGAGTATATGTGTGTGTATGTGTGTGTGTGTGTGTGTGTGTGTGTGTGTGTGTGTGTGTGTGAGTCAGGACACCGAGCACCAAGGCATAAGACATGAATGAAGAAACTGTTGTAGAAGAGAAAATTCTGGCTTGGCCAAACATCACCTGATACCAAGTGAATTAGAAATGAACTGTCCAGTTGAGCCTTACCTGAATTCCTAACACACATGAACAAAGTCAAATGGTTACTTTAAGCCACTGAGTTTTGGGATAGCAGACCTGAGAGTTGCCAACATCATTTGAGTCTGGACCCAACACTTCCTGAAGCCAACTACCCCTGTAATCTTCATTAAGCCAGCCCATTGTTTTTGGTTGGTTTGTTTATGCTTGTACAAGTTGGGTTTCTGTTATTTCCAACCAAAAGAACTATAAATAATATAGGGACACTCTCTCTTTTAACTCTGGTGCAGAAGCTTCAGCTAATCATATTTCTCATGACTCTCCTCAATGACTTACTCTTATTATTAATCTATGCATGGACCTTCTCTTATTTGACTGATAGATTTTTTTATTCATACCTCCATTTTTTTTAACCTTGTTCCCTTCCTTAATCCCATTCCCTTCCCCTGTTCGCAGACAAACATTTTTAATTCTGATGTGTTATCTTTTTATTTGTGTGTGTCCTTATAAAATATGTATTGTTGGGGCATCTGGTGGCTCAGTTGTTTAAGGGTCTGACTTTTGATCTCAGCTCAGGTCTTGATCTTGGGGTACTAAGTTAAAGCCCCACATTGGGCTCCATGCTGGGCATGAAGCCTACTAATTAAGGAAATAAAAAATATTGTTATTTTGTGTACAAGCATTTCAGTGTTATATTAATGGCATTATACACTCTTTATGAAAAATACTTGTGAAATTTTCAAATTAAATTTTATTAATTAATTAAATACTTGTCCCCCAAAGTGCAAACACCTGTTGTAAGTTTTTTCTCTAAGAGATATACATTCTGATGATAGTATTACTGATAGGTTTTTTTGTCTTCTTGGCATTAAAAAAAGAAAACCTCTTTTATTCTCTGAATGCTGCATCTCTCTCCCCATCCACCACATACACACATTATTTTTAATAATAAATGTTCTGGTTATAGGGATGCAATATCTTTTCATCTCTGGGAAAGTATTATTTCCCTTTTGGAGATTTTTTCTTTTTATTTTTTTCATAGTCTCTCTTGTTTCTTTTTTTACTTTTAACAAATGTCTAGTCCCTTGTTTTTATCTGTGTCTTTCATGTTAGCTTTTCTCAAAAGCCTACTGATGCTTGGCTAGTTCCAATTAGAACCTGTGTGTGTGTGTATGCATGCACGCACACATGCAGGGCTTACACAGTGGTCATGGTAGGTGATGCAGCAGACATTTGGTCTTTGACTGCAGGCCTCTGTTGGCTTCCATAGGTCTCTTCTCTTGGACTATTCAGATACACCAAGAAGGAACTCGGACACTCTGTTTAGGGGTTGGGAAGGGTTAAGCCTGGCTGTCAGCATTCTAGGAGCCTTCAGATCTCACCATGCTTTTTGCTGTTTTGTTTTGTTTTGTTTTTAAAATCTAGATTTTTGGGACACCTGGGTGGCTCAGTGGGTTAAGCCTCTGCCTTCGGCTCAGGTCATGATCTCAGTGTCCTGGGATGGAGCCCTGCATCGGGCTCTCTGCTCAGCGGGGAGCCTGCTTCCTCCTCTCTCTCTCTGCCTACTTGTGATCTCTGTCTGTCAAATAAATAAATAAAAATTTTTTTTAAATCTAGATTTTTACTTTATCTTTCTTTTTGAGTACCTTTACTCATCTGTGGCTGGTGTCCATACTCCTTGGATTTCTGATCATTTATTCATTCAACAAACTCTTTACCTGGTATCTCCTTAGCACTTGGTGCCAGGCATACTTCTAGGTGCTTTCAATCAAACCCACCAGCAATCAGAATAGGTGAAAATCCCTGCCCTCATGGAGCTTACATTCTAATAGAATACATTTCCAGTCTTCTACCTGAAGGAGGGAAAGTGGCTGGCTGGCTGGCTGTGAAAGGAAGTGGCAGGAATGTGGATTCAACCAATCCAATTTTGAGGCCCACTTCACATCCCTATCATCAAAAATACTTGGTGCCTCCAATTCCTGAGCCTTTCTGGATTTTGGTGGGACGAACCAGCTGGCTCTGTATTAGCTTACCTCATCCCCTTTGCAGACATTTGGATTTCAGCTTGCTTTCTTCTGCTGTCAGCTGCCTTGCTTGTTCATGTACTCTTTCTTGCCTGCGTTAGTCTTCTCTTTCATTTTCCTTGTTCTTGTGACTTATGCTGTGCTGTTTTTCATCTACTGTTATTTTAGTGGGATTTGGGGAAGGAATAGAGCTAATTCTGCATTCACTTAGTTATGTTTAACCATGTGTCACTAACCTTCCATTTGGGCACAAAGTTGCTTACTTGACAGGTAAAGCGACACCTACCTGCATGGTGGTAGTATCAGGTTCTGATTGTCTGATAGTCCCATCTCTGGGAGGCTATATGGCTCGACTTTAGAATGAGATCCCAGAGAACTTACATAAAATTCAATATTTCTAGGTCTCTATTATCATGACTCATTTTCTTTTTCTCTTTCTCTTGGCCCTTTAAATATGTCTCATTTAACTTTCTTCTTCCTTGAATCATATTTTTCTCTTCTTTTATTTTTACTATTGACCTTCACATTTTTCTTGCTTTGATATCCATGAGGAGATATTCCCAGTCATTGCACCTATGTGCTATGATATAGTAAAATAGTTTTTTTTTTTAAACTGGAAGGGAATAATAGGAAGACTAGTAGCTAACGTTTATTAAACTCTTACTGTGTGTGAGACACTGTTCTTTGTTTGCATTATCTTATGAAATCTCTACTAATGCCCTATGAGCTGGGCATTGTCATCGTCACTCTGGATGACATATCAAGTCCTACCACCTTATATTAAAAATGCAAGACTAAGAAAGATTAAAAACTTGCCTAAAGTCTTATAGCAAATGAGTTAAGTTTTTAAATATTCATGAAATTTACATATTTCATAATCATTTCATGGTTTACATATTATCAAGGCCTTGGGTATTTCTTGTAGGTAGTTTGGAGTTTTGGTGCCACAAACTTCCAAGGCTTCCTGCCAATGGAGCTAAATATCTACATCGATAGCCAATCTGGAAACACAGAACTAGATATATTTGATGGGAAGGGATGTCTGGTTAGCTATGCTGGAGGCTGGGTCTGGAAGCCAAGATGGGGTTTCTACTCCCTCTAGACTGGCTGAGTCTAGAACAGCAAGACCTGCACAGCAGGTTCTAATTCACTCACCTAACCCACTGTGCAGGAGAAAAGGGCTGGCCCGCCTCACCTTCACACTGCAGACCAAAAATCTGGACAGACAGCACAAGGATTGCTAGGCCTACTCTCAAGGAACACCCAGAGTGCGACTGCCACCGCGTGCAGCTGCATGAAGAAGAGGATGCTCACATCGAGTGCCATTTTTACCTCCTCTTTCATGGGGATGTAGAGTCAGGCTCCAGACTCTTGGACTAGCTAGCACCTTCTCGCTTCCTCCTTGGGCCAGCTGTGAGGGAGGGGGCCTACAGAGCGGCTGCAGGTGTGGGTAGGAAAGCTCTCTCTCCTGAAAGCTGAGCAGAAGTGTTGTCTTTTTTTGTGGGTTGAGGTAGAAAAGTGGGGAGAAGGGAACATAAGTACCCTTCTGAATGTTTCTGTTTCATGGAAATAAAAATGCCAATATTGCAAACATCTCTTGTGGCTGTTTTTTTCTAGTTCATCTTTTAAATCAATGTCAGTTGCAGCCCACTCAGTGGGTTTCTTGACTCACCAACGGATTGGAAACCTAATTTGAAAACATTATTCTAGGAGGTTTATTGGTGGGAAAGAACTGCTCTTGTCCGGAACATGCTTTAGTGGACCTTTGGTTATGCATAAAGGAGGAAGTAAGCACTCCGTTGGGCAGGAGTGGCTGTGACAAGGGCATGCAGTTTGGTACAACTGCAAAGGACAATACAAGTGAAGAGATATTTCCTTAGGTAAAGAGATTATGAACACTTAATAATGTTGAACATCTTTTCATGTGTTTACTTGCCATTTGTCTGAGTTTGGGCTGCTATAGCAGAAACCAGAGATTGGATAACTTAAACAACCAATATTCATTTCCTCACAGTTCTGGACACTGGGAGTTAGCATGGTTGGATTCTGAATGAGGACCAAGAACATTTTCCTGGTTTATAGATGGCCATCTTCTCTTAGTATCCTCACATGACAGAAAGAAAGGGCTACATAAGGACCCTAATCCATCCCCTCATGAGGCTCTACCCCAGGACTCAACTGAAGTGCCCACCTCCTAATACCATCACCTCAGGCATTTGGATTTAACATGTGAATGTGGAGGGAAAACAAACATTCAGTCATAGCACCAGGTATATATCCTCTTTGGTGAAATAACAACAGCACTTTTTTTTTTTTTTTGAGAGAGAGAGAGAGTGGGCAGGGGGGTGGGGGGAGTAGCAGAGGGAGGGAAAGAGGGAAAGAATCCCAAGCAGGCTCCATGTCCATCACAGAGTCCCACATGGGGCTCTATCTCACCACCCTGAGATCATGACCTGAGTTGAAACCAAGAATCAGATGCTTAACTGACTGTGCCACCCAGGCATCCCAAACAACAGCACTTTTAATAAACCACACACTAAAATAAAATGGGGTAGTATTATTATTAACAATGGCAGTAATATTGATTATAAGAATAAGCTTTCAATCTTTTAAAAAATAAACTCCTATGCATATAACTCTGTGTTAGGCACCAAGGATACAAAGATTAACTAAACAGATATGGCTCTTTCCTTCATGGAATGCACAATCATAAGGTAGGTGAAGAACTGGAAAACCTTTTTAAAAAACAAATACATGGATGTATGTATAATTACAAATGTATACAATGTATAAAATGTATATGTATAAAATGTATATGTAAATGTATAAAAAGTAATGTTCTCTAAAAGAAAAAAATTAAAAAGATGTCATAATAAAGAAAAATAAAGAAAAATAATAAAGAGATAATTTACACTGAGAGTCAAGTACTTCCAATCCTTACCTGAAAAATGCATAGGTAATATTCAAGTGCTATAGGGCCAAGAGCAACTCAGCCAATGAGAACAGCATGTGTGAAGGTCCTGAGGTAGAAAGGAGCTTGGGATGTTATATAAATCTAAAAGACAGCTGGTGTCACTGGAATGTAGAGCAGTAGTGGGAGAGTGATATGCACTGAGTTTCACAATACAGGGAGAACCCAGATAAGAAGCAAGAAAATCAGTTAAAAACCTACTGTATAAGTCCAAGCAAGAGATGGTGGTTTGAACCAGCATTGTAACCAAAGGAATGGAGAGATTGGTGGATAGCTTTGAAGTATATTTTTGAGATAGGACTGACAAGACACTGATAAGGGACTGTACGTTGGGATGGAGGGTGAGGGGCAGGGCAGGTGAGGAAGAAGAAGGTATCAAAAATAATTCCCAGGTTGCCTGATTAAACAGCTGGGTTGATGGAGATGCCTTTACTATGATGGTGAAAATGTGAGGATTTGATTTAGTGGTAGAGGCAGTGGATAGTGGTCATGTTATTTTTAGATGAACGTCAATTCTGAACACTGATGTGAATGCACAAAAAGAATAAGCCTATTTAATGGTGCAGTACATATAAGGGTCCCACAACTGGGGCCAAAAAGGGTTGAAGCTACAAAAGAACAACTCAAGTTCAGAAGACGTCACTCTTCCTCTTGCTTCTGACAATTTTCAGTTTTCAAGAAGTGTGGGCAGGTGTCCACCAGATGGCAATATTTCTTTATAAAAGCCCAGATTTAGATACCATACCTTCTGCACTACATCAATGTGGGTTCTTTAGGGGCACACAGTCAGAGTCTAGTCAGATCAGTGCGAGTACAGCCCAGTCTGCTGACTTCTTCCAGGAAACATACACAGGCGGAGGCAGCCTTATGAGCAAGATCCTTCTGTGACCTCTTACAAGGAGACAGGCTTGTGTGTGTGTGTGCATTCTCTTGGGCTAGTGCTTCATATCACAAAAAGCCCCTTAACTTAAAGTACTCTTAGTCTTAGTCCATGAATAACACTGGAAGCCTCACATAACCTCTCTGAGCCTCTTTCTTCACTCGTAGAATGGTGAGTGGATTCGCACCAAGCTCATGTGGTTAGTGCAAATATGAAATTACATAATGCTTGCCTATAAGGGGACTAACACGGTCCTGGTAGAAAGCAAGCACTTAATTCCTGGTGGTCTTATGGGCATATTATCCCCACAATGACTCTTATTCCCATCTCCCTCCCTTAAGCCCCTACCCTTTTCTAGCCTTGGTCACGGGCAGCCTTCCAGGCATGACCTCCTAAGAGTGACAGCAAGATGGCAGACTCCCTTCCAGGTGCCCTGAAGCTATGTCTTATGGCAGGTGCTCCTCTTTAATAATTTTTCCTTCCAATTGCATTTACAGAAAGAGTCCTTCTGCAATCCTCTTGTCTGATTTGACAGGCAAACCATGAAGATGGGGAGGGAGGAAGCTCCTAAAAGGAACACAAATGCTGGAAAATCAGCCCCTTCTTAACACTCCGCATTGAATTCAATTACTCTCTGTTTAGTGGCTTTTCCTAATCTACTGAAACGTGTACAATTGCTATCTGCAGACTTATAATTATATATTCCCAGCCTGCCAGGTGGGAGAGGTCCAAGCGCTCATTTTGTTTGGGGGCTGATGCAATTGGAATGCAGCTCAGATCTGTCCTGGGAAGAAGTCAGCTCCACACTAGTCAGCTCCTGGGTCAGCCACAGGGAATCTTTCTACAGCAGAGGTCAGCCAGCTCCCCCCACCATATTCATCTTCCTCCTTCCCTTACTAGCTCAGTCACTCACCAGGGGCTTAATTTTCCTTTAGAAAAGCCCAAGATATTTGGATGCCTTAAAATCGTACTTTCAGAAAGTCCACCAGTTATTACCATTATTAGACAGTAACACTGCTTTAGAGGTGTTTTTGGCTTCCTTTTATTTCATACGGGGGCTCCTGCAGGGGAAATGAGAATGTGGTGAGAAGGGAACAGAAATACACCTTCATTATGGAGGGAACTTTTTGGGTCTTTAGCTTGTATTGCAAGCAGCAAAAAGAATCTGATTTTTCAGTCTGTGTGAAAGATCTCTAAATGGGCAGGGTGTCACCTTGCAGCTACGTGGGATAGACAACTTGGTCTATTCAACAGTCATGTACCGAGAGCATCCATGTGCCAGACAGTGTTGTGAGCAGTGCCTGAAAGCACTGGCCTCATGCAGTTTACATTCTAGTGGGGAACACACTCAGAGAGAAAATAGATAATATGCCAGGGAGTGATGACTGGCATGGAGAAAGGAGAAAATAAAATGGAGAATTGGGAAAAGGTGTGTGTATTGTGTGTGTGTTTGGGGGTGGTGCGATTTTAAATACGGTAGTGAGAGTGCCTAATAGAAAAGGCAGCACTTCTGTTAAGACTCAAAAAGGTGAGGGAGGAAGCTACATGGAAACCCAGCGGAAAGAACATTCTGGAAGGAGGCAAGAGCCCTGGCACAAAGAGTACCTGTAGGCAGAAACCCTGCTCTCACAGACTGAATGAACAAGAGAGAGCCAGGAGATAAGGTCTGAAGAGTTAGAAGGAAGACTGCAAGGACTTGGTGGCTATCCCAAGAGTTTGAGGAGGGGTGCACGATCTGATCTAGATTTTTTTTTTAAGATTTTATTTATTTATTTAACAGACAGAGATCTCAAGTAGGCAGAAAGGCAGGCAGAGAGAGAGAGAGAGAGAGAGGAGGAAGCAGGCTCCCCGCTGAGCAGAGAGCCCGATGCGGGGCTCAATCCCAGGATCCCGGGATCATGACCTGAGCCAAAGTCAGAAACTTTAACCCACTGAGCCACCCAGGTGCCCCTGGTCTACATTTTTAAAAGATCACTCAAGGCCTTGTGTTGAGATCAGAATGTAGTGGGGGCAAGGACAGAAACAGACTGGCCTATGAGGGGCTGTTACCGGACTCCAGGCTTGGGCCAGGGTGGTGGTGGTGGAAGCAGGAGAAGTGGTCAGATCTGGGGCCAGCACGGTTTGTTTGATGAATTAGCTGTAGGATGTGAGAGAATGACCAGAGACAAATGTGACATCAAGGTTTGTGGGAGGTGCTGCCATTGTGTACAACAGAGAAGACTAGGGGGAAGGGTTGGCAGGGGAAAGACAAAGAATTCAATTTAGACATGATCAGTTTGAACCTCTGATGGGACACCTCAGTGGAGATGTGGAGACATGAGCTGGATACAGGAGTCTGGTGTTTGGTGTGGAGGTTCTGACTGGAGAAACACATTCATCAGTCTTTACTGCACAGACATTATTTACAACCGTGAGCTTGGACGGACTTACCAAAGGAGTGGGTATAGAAGGAGTAGGAGTCCAAAGGCTGAGCCCTAGGGTCTACTAGTACGTAAGGATTGGGAGTTGGGGTGATGAAGCATCTAGCAAAGGTGAAGGAACAGCTAGTGAAGGAGGAGGAAAGCCATGAGGACTCCATCTCCTTGAAGCCAAGTGAAGAAAATGGTTCACTGAGAGGGAGTGATCAACCATGTCAAGGCTTTGACAGTTCATGTAAAATGAGGACTGAGAATGGGTCACAGGACTTAGCCAAGCAGGACGTCCCCCTATCTATTCTCTCTCACAGCAATCTCTTGTCTTCTTCATTGAAAGTATCTTTCTTCCCCCCTGTAATCCTTTTTTACTGGATTTTAACCCTACAGAAAACAGGAACCATGACTGTTTGGGGCCATCATGCCTGGCACATATTAGGAGCTCTCTGTGATATTTATCTTTCTCTTGCCTTTTGTTTTGCCACATAGCTTCCATTCCACCTACCCTGCCTTCCTGAGAGTTCCCCCAAATGACTTTGGGGGCGTTCTCTCTCTCCTGTTGTGTGTCGCTTCGCTGGGCAGTGAATTCAGGTGCTTGTCTCCTACTTAAGAGGTCAAAAGGGGCCGATGTTGGGTGGGCTCCCTACACCAGAGGGCAGGCTCCATCCATCAGCAGCTCCTCAGTTTGCCCAGGACAAGAGGAAAAGTCTCTGTCCAAACCAGAACCCACTCCTGGTGGCAGACGGTTGTCACAGTTCCCATTTCCTAAGCCTCAGTATTGTTCTGGTCCCCCTTTCTCCAGCCTCTCCTTAATTTTCTGAGCTCCCAATACCCTTCCAGTAAATCTCCTGCTGCTAAAGTTATCCAGAGCCAGTTCCTGTTCCTTTCAACTAAAAAATTATAGCCAGTAAGCACTCAATAAATACTTGCTGAATGAATGAAAAGTATGGTTTTCATTTCACAAATGGAAAGTCCAAAATTCAAAGAGGTTTAGCCACTCATCGAAAACCACATACCCTCCGTGTTTCACCAATTCTATGACATAACCTTTTCATATTCTCTGCCAGGATACATTTTACAATTGATACTGTCTTATAGTTAATTGGCAGTATTTTTCTGTTTTTAGTGGTTTATAAAATAATGCTGTGTCTTACATTGGTTTAGAGTCAATGAAATACGGTACTAAGTGTTGGAGTCAAGATTCAAACATACCTCAAAAGTCTATACACTTTTGCTTCCCAAAGAAGTTTACTATATAGTTGGAGGGAAAAAAAAAAAATGAAAGAAACCTGAAACCCTCTCTAATGCTGGACAGAGGACCTGAGGAAGGAGTACATGAACTCTGTCTGAGGAATTGGGTGGGGAGCATTTGGGTGGGCATTAAAGAGATAGGAAAGACTTCAGTTGAGAGTGGTTCAGTCAGTTAAGCATTTGACTCTTGATTTTGGCTTAGGTCATGATTTCAGGATTGGGCCCTGCTTCTTCTTAGGGCTCTGTGCTCAGCGGGGAATCTGCTCAAAATTCTCTCACCTTTGAAAGAAAGAAAGAAAAAAAGAAAGAGAGAGAGAGAGAAAGAGGAAAGGAAAGGAGGGGAGAGGAGAGGAGAAGGAAGGGGAGGGTGGGGGAGGAAAGGGAAGGGAAGGCAAGGGAAGTTAAGGCAAGGCAAGGCAAGCCAAGGCAAGACAGACTTTGGTTAATAGGAAGGTGGGCAGAGAGGACAGGTGGGAGGCCTGCATCCTAGATTCTGGCAACAAAGTTGAGGCAGGGATGCACATCTGAGCACGAGCCTGGGGTTGGGAACATTGGCTGCTTTGTGTCTCC
>RCUC01139281.1:0-29863 GCA_003697995.1 Taxidea taxus jeffersonii
TTTTTTTTTTTTTGGCTACTTCCCATACTTTCAAATCATATAAGCTCTCTTGTAAATATGTGCAATGTGTTATGTGGGAGATTAGATACAAGCATATGAAGTCAGTGGAAATCTAGTATAATCACATTACTTTAGTGGTTAAGAGCATGTCTTTAATCAAACAACTGGACTGAAATTTTGGCTTAGTTATTTACTAGTTCCATGACCTTGGGCAACTTAATAATATACTTTAAGCCTTGGTATCCTCATTTGTGAATTTTAGAGGTAACAAAAGTACCTTCCTATTTATATGTTTACAAAGTAAGACAAGCAAAACTGTTATCAGAGCATCTAGCTCATTGTAAACATTCAATCTTCATTAGCTATTATTATTATGTGCTTTATTAAGTTGGTACTATGGCAGTTTTAGTCTTTGATTAATGACCTCAGCAAAATTACAAAATAAAATTGAAACTTGTACAGTATATTGTACTTATTGTGGACTGAAGTAAAGAAAAGTGATAGCATATTCTTAAGATCATACAATGTCCATGGCTGATTTGGGAATAATATATTATTCTGTGACATTGATCCAAAATTCCCTCCACCAGCCTAGGATACTTAAATAGACTTGTTTTTTAAATACATGCCAGTTTATACATTTTGTTTATATGTTTTAGTTGGAGTAAAATATCCATTATTATTTGATTTCGAAATAAGCATAGCTTCAAAGTATTGGCAACAATGGGAGGTATTAGAAAAATTATGAATGTATGGAGAAAAGTGTTGTGACAATTGTGAAAATCTCTTGGAGAGGATATAATCTTAACAAGTGATTTTTTGTCGAAACAACATCCCTTGTCATTTATTCAAGTAAGTGCACATACATCAAAACAAAGTGAATTAACAATTGGAGAAATTTTAGCTGAAGTCAGTCAACAGAACCTAACCAACAGAAATCCAGCAGGAGCAGACTCCACTATTTCTTTCCTGATAAAGGAGTAGGATGTCGTCTTTTTTATAAGTAATTATTTTATTTTTCTAAATCACATTCCTTTTTTCCCCCCACATTCCTTTTTGAGACATGTTTTTAGATATTTGATTATCTTTAAGGGTTTTGCCTGGATATTCTAAGAATTTCCTGCAAGGAGTCCCAAGACTATGTTTTGTACCAAGATGTACCTTATAAATTTAGCAATGCCTTACAAAATGTTTTGTTTACTGTGTTCAAATGAGCAAATTCTTTCCCAAATGTGGCAGTTCGGTTATTCTTGGTTACCCTTTCATATTACTGCAATTCAGATATACTTAACTAAGGGATACAGATTTTGTAATACAAGAGTTTTTGCAGTATCTCCATTTAGCTTACGATTTTGCATTTGACTCTTTTATATATTCTGATACTAACCACCCATTCCTCACAACAGCCTTCTAGTATTATTTGCCATATATATCAGTAGGTTGTAAAATCAGATAATGAATTATATAAGGTTTTCTTTAGTACTTAATGTGCTACAAATACTGTCACAGCCAACTAGGGCCTAAAGCACAATGTAAATAACATAGACTCTTCCCTTGAGTATCAAGGATTTCACAGCACTGTGGGGAACAAAGAGATAAGCAACAGGCCAGAATTATCATCATAAGGAATATACTAAAATGGTGGTGGAAAGCATTATGAGGGACTGCATTTAATTGTGATTAGCATTTCAATTCCCAAGCCCATGGAGTAGTTAGGGCTTGTAGCAAGTTATAGCCTCTGATGTATACATCAGAAGGCAATAGGCAGAATGAGCGTGGAGAAAATCCATGATCATGAAGGTTCACCTTATTTCCATTCTTCTATCAAGCTTATTGCTTCCTTAGGTGTCTAGCTGATACTACAGCCTCTACAAGGAATCATCTCTCATAAGATTTTTTTTTTTTGAGAGAGAGAGAGGGAGTGTGCACACATGAGTAAGCAGGGTAAGGAGGGTGCAGGGGTTGGGGAGAGGGAGAGGGAGAGATAATCTTAAGTAAGCTCCAAGCCCAGCATGGAGCCCCATGTGGGGATGGATCATACAACCCTGAGATCATGACCTGAGCTGAAATCTAGAGGTGGGCACTTAACTGACTCTCATAAGAATTTTATCATGACCAATTCCTTCTTGCCATTCAGGTCTCAGCTCAAATGTCACCTTTCAGGTAGGTCTTCCTCAATCTCTTTAAAGTCATCCCTTTTATGTTCTTTGCAGTATTTCTCTATCTTGACCATTTACTTGTTTTCTTATTGACTCTTTTTTGTCCATACTCATATTCTCCTCCCGCTATGATAGAAATGTCATGAGGATAGGGATCTTGCCTTATTCCCTGCTCTGTCCCCAGCACTGAGGGACATTATTGGATGACTAGGAGTTGCTCAAAAACTGCGTCCAATGGATGAATGCATGAATGAAGAGTGAATAAAGACAATGGAGTCCATATTAGAAAATATTTATTTTAGTTTAGGTAAGTCCTTCACCCACTGAAGAAGAGGAGCTGCTACATAAGGAACTTGCATGAGGCTGACTAATGAGCTGTCAATATAGAATTTCTTCAGTTCCTCTTTTTGGGACTGTTAGAGTGTAGCAAGGGCCTGAATGTACAATTAAATTTAAGCAAGTCTTAACAGAATACAGGATCAAAAGGTTGAAAAATCACTATGTTATTTTATCCACCCCCTTTAAAAAAGTTAAACATTTAAAAAATGAGTAAGCATTCTTAAAACACAGCTTTTTAATTTTATGTACAAAATTGAGTCAAGTTTAGCATAGTTAGGCATATCCAAAATTTGGGGTTATGTTAACAAAAGAGAAGGCAAATTTTGTTTTCAACTGTGCCAGACTAACAGGGACTGGATTTATCCTCTTGCTCTAAAATAATTAGTAAACTAGGTAAAATACATGAAATAATGTGGGTTTTTTTTTTAAGGTACTGTATTTCAGGATGCACAGAATTGTGATGCTTAGAGAAGAGAAATTAAAATATTGAGTCTAATGATTTCAATAGCTTTGTGCTAGAAAGTTTCCAGACATCACAAATAGAGATGAACCCAGATAATGTCTGGCAGTCGCTTGAAGTTACAAAGGCACAATTAGGAATCTGGGAGAACAAAGGTGAATAGATTTGTAGAACAGAAAACATGAGAGGATGGAGTCACCAGCCAGACAGAAAGCTCTGAAAATCTTAAAAGTCCCCTGGAGATTTTGGTAGATGGATCTCAAATGAATGAGAAAATATTTCCCAATTCTAGGGAAGGACCACAAGAATGCAATAGGTCAAAAAACTCCTGGAGCTCATGCAGTACTGGGAGTCCCACAAATCAGAGTATAAATCCCAAGTATAAATAGATGGACACTGGAAAGGATCTTAATATTGGGTCTTAATTAGCCTTGACTAAATGGTACTCTGGACCCAGCCAAAGAAACATTTAGCACAAGCCTTGAAAGGAAGCCATGTTATCATAATTTTTTCTAAGCTCATTGCCCCCCATGAAAGACATCACTTGTGATACTAAAAATAAACTTGAACACTGAAGGATTGAGCAAGGCAGAGATACCTGGGTCAATACAGCAATAAACAAAGTCAAGTCAACCAAAGCACAATCTAAAATGCTGCTCCTAGGGGCAAAAATCTAGTAAAAGTAACTGGGTAGAACTGAAAGCATGACATTAGTGCATGTGGATTCAGAATTGCATGAGACAGAATGGAAATAGGCCCGACAGAATCTAAAGTAACATCATTGTGTTTGTTTTTGTAGACTGTCCATAGTCTTTTGTGTCTGAGGGGAAGGAACTTTATGGACATAGATTGATTTCAGATTTTCATTGAAATTCAGAGAATTTCAATGTCATAAAATGGTGTTAGTTTACCACTATTTATACTAAAGCAATAATATAAATGTAGCATAAAAATAGTTTTCCCTAAAAAAGAAGAAGCTAAGATGGTGGAATAGTAGGAGGACCCTGAGTTGCCTGTCCCTTGAAAAGTTAGATAAATATCAAATCATTCTGAATACCCAAGAAATTAATCTGAGGACTGACAGACAAACTGCACAACCAGAGGGAGAGAGGAGGCCACATTGTGGAAGGTAGATGGTATGGAGATGTGGTTTAAGGAAGAAATGGTTCATAGGTTCTGTGGAGGAGTGGGACTTGGTCCTGGGAAAAGAGAGAGAGAGAGGGAGAGAGGAGCACACCAGGGATCACACAAGGAAAACACTTCCTCAATGCCATTGACTGGGAAAATGAGAGGGACTGATTTTCTTAAGTTTTGCAACCAGCAGGGCTAAAAAACTTGAGTTTTAGAGGTCCATGTCATGGCTGGTATAGAGCCCAAAGGGGACTGCATTGCTCTTAAGAGAAGGCAGGCAAGTAGCCCTTGGGATAGAGTTGCCTTCCAGAATAGAAGAGATAAAGAGTTTTCCAAACAAACAAAAACTAAAGTTTGTATCCACTAAACCTGCCCTGCAAGAAATGTTAAAGGCGACTCTTTGGGTGGGAAAAAGACTAGAAAGGAAGAGAAAATGTCCAAGACCAAAGACAAAACAAGGAATAAAATGGTACTAAATTCATATCTATCGATAATTACTCTGAATGCAAATGGACTAAATGTTCCAATAAAAAAGCATAGCATGCCAGAATGAATAAAACACAAGACCCATCTGTGTATTGTCTATAAGAGACTATTTTAGACCTAAGGACACCAGCACATTGAAAGTGAGGGGATGGAACAACATTTTTCAGGCAAATGGATGTCAAAAGAAAGCTGGAGTAGAAATACTTTTTGTCAGACAAACTAAATTTTAAAACCAAAGTTTGTAACAAGATGAAGAAGGGCACTATATCATAATAAAGGGGCTATTTAACAAGGAGACCTAACAATTATAAATATTTATGCCTCCAACTTGGGAGCATCCAAATATATAAATCAATAACAAAAATAAAGGAACTTACTGATAATGATACAATAATAGGAGGGGACTTTAACACCCCACTTACAGCAATGGAGAGATCATCAAGCAAAAAACAAGGAAATGACAGCTTTGAATGACACACTGGCCTTAACAGATGGACTTAACAGATATATCCAGATACATCCAGATATCCAGAACATTTTATCCTAAAACAGTGGAATTCACATTCTTCTCAAGTGCCCATGGGACATTCTCCAGAATAGATCACATACTTGGTCACAAATTAGGCCTCAACATGTATAAAAACATTGAAATCATACCATGCATATTTTCAAACCACAACACTATGAAACTTGAAGTCCACTACATGAAAAAATTTGGAAATACCATAAATACATGGAGGTTAAAGAACATCCTACTAAAGAATCAATAGGTCAACCAGGAAATTAAAGAAGAAATTAAAAAAGAATACATGGAAACAAATGAAAATAAAAACAGTAATCTAAAACCTCTGGGATGCAGCAAAACTGGCCCTAAGAGAGGAGTATATAGCAATACAGGCCTACCTGAAGAAGCAAGAAAAATCTCAAATATGCAACCTGACCTTACACCTAAAGGAGCCAGGAAAAGAACAACAACAAATGAAGACTAAGGTTGGCAGAAGAAGAAAAATAATAAAGATTAGAGCATAAGTAAATGATATAGAAATAAAAAAAGAACAATGAAACCATGAGCTAGTTCTTTGAAAAAAGCATTAATAAAATTGATAAACCCCTAGCCAGGCTTATCAGAAAGAAAAGAGAAGGGATCTTAAGAAATAAAATCATGAATTAGAGAGGAGGGATCACAACTAACACTGCAGAAATTCAAACAATATGTAAGAGAAAAGTTATATGCCAATGAATGGGGCAATCTGGAAGAAATGGATAAATTCCTGGAAACATATAAACCACTAAAACTGAAATAGGAAATTTAAAGAGACTGATAACCAGCAATGAACTTAAATCAATAATCAAAAATATCCCACAAACAAAAGACCAGGGCCAGATGCCTTCCCTGAGGAATTTTATCAAACATTTAAAGAAGAGTTAATACCTATTCTTTTCAAACTATTCCAAAAAAATGGAAATGGAAAGAAAACTTCCAAACTCATTCTATGAAGTCAGAATTACCTTGATTCCAAGCCAGAAAAAGACCCCATTGAAAAAGAGAATTAAGGGCCAATATCCTTGATGAACATGGTTGCAAAAATTCTCAACAAGATACTAGCAGATTGAACCCAATAATACCTTAAAAGAATAGTTCAGCATGTTTAAGTGGGGATTATTCCTGGGCTTCAGAGGTGGTTCAATAGCTACAAATCAATCAATGTGAAAGAGCACATTAATAAAAGAAATGATAACAACCATATGATCCTCTCAATAGATATGGAAAAAAACATTAGACAAATAGAGCATCCATTCTTGATAAAAACCCTCAGCAAAGAAGGGATAGAGGGAACATACTTCAGCATCACAGAAGCCATATACAGAAGACCCAGAGCTAATATCATCATCAGTGGGGGAAAACTGAGAGGTCAGGGTCAAGACAGGAATGTGTACTCTTGCTACCATTATTTAACATATTACTAGAAGTCCTAACCTCAACAATCAGACAACAAAAAGAAATAAAAATCATTCAAAGCAATAAGGAAGAAGTTAAAATTTCACTATTTGCATAAGACATGATATTCTATGTAGAAAACTTGAAAGACTCCTTCAAAAAATTACTAGAACTGATACATGAATTCAGTAAAGTCATAGTAAAGTCAAAAACCAATGGACAGAAATCTGTTGCATTTCTATATGCCAATAATGAAGTAACATAAAGAGAAATCAAGGAATCAATCCCATTTACAATTGAACCAAAACCATAAGATACCTAGGAATAAACCTAACCAAAGAGGAAAACATCTTTACTGCAAAAACTGTGGAACACTAATGAAAGAAATTGAACATGAGACAAAAAATTGGAAAAACACTCCATGTTCATGCATTGGGAGAACAAATTCTGTTAAAATGTCTATACTACCCAAAGCAATCTACACATTTAATGCAATCTCTATCAAGATACCACCAACATTTTTCACAGAGCTAGAACAATCCTATTATTTGTATAGAACCACAAAATACCCTGAATAGCCAAAGCAATCCTGAAAAAGAAAAACGAAGCTGGAGGCATCACAGTTCTGGATTTCAAGCTATATTACAAAGCTGTAATGATCAAGACAGTATGATACTGGCACAAAAACAGATACATAGATCAATGGAACAGAATAGAAAATATACCCACAACTATATGGTCAATTAATCTTCAACAAAGCAGGAAAGAGTATCCAATGGATAAAAGATAGCCTCTTCAACAAATGTTGCTGGGAAAACTGGACAGCAACATGCAGAAAAAGGAAACTGGAAAATTTCCTTATACCATACACACAAATTCAAAATGGATGAAAGACCTAAATTTGAGATAGAAAGCTACCAAAATCCTAGAGAAGAACATAGGCAATAACCTCTTTGACATTGGCCATAGCAATTTCTCACTAGATACATCTCTTGGGGCAAGGGAAACAATAGCAAAAATGAGCTATTGGGATTTCATCAAGAACAAAGCTTCTGCACAGCAAAGGAAACAATCAACAAAACTAAAAGGTAGCCTATGAAATGGGAGAAGATATTTGTAAATGACATATCTGATAAAGGATTAGCATCCCAAATCTATAAAGAACTTATGCAACTCAAACCCCCAAATCTAACAATCCAGTTAAGATATGGGCAGAAGACACGAATAGATATTTTTCCAAAGAAGACATCCAAATGGCTAACAGACACAGAAAGAGATGCTCAATATCAGTCATCATTAGGGAAATGCAAATAAAAACCATGATGAGATACCACCTGACACCTGTCAGAACGCCTAAAATTAACAACTCAGGAAACAGATACTGGCAAAGATGCAGAGAAAAGGGAACACTCTTACACTCTTGGTGGAAATGCAAACTTATGTAGCCACTCTGGAAAGTAGTATGGAGGTTCCTCAAAAAGTTAAAAATATAACTACCCTACAATCCAGCAATTGCACTATTAGGTATTTACCAAAGGATACAAAAATACTGATTTGAAGGTACATATACAGAATGTTTATAGCAGCATTATCAACAATAGCCAAATTATGGAAAGAGCCCAATGTCCATTGACTGAAGGATAGATAAAGAAAGATATGGTATATATATATGTATATATATATATATATACATATATATATGTATAATACTCAGCTATTAAAAAAGGAATGAAATCTTGTCATATGTAAGGAAGTGGGTGGAGCTAAATAGTATTATGCTAAGCAAAATAAGTCAGTCTGAAAAAGCCAAATATTGTATGATTTCACTCATTAGTGATGAGCACAGGGTGTTGTATGTAGGTGATGAATCAGTAAATCCTAAACTGTATGTTAACTAACTGGGATTTAAACAAAAATTTGGAAGGAGAAATAAACAATAATCTTTGCAAGAAAAGAAAAGAAAAGAAAAATAATAAGACTTCCATTATCATTAAGAAAAATGGATAGAATCATCAAAATGCTGGAATGGACATTGGAAAACCTGGGGTATTATCCAGCCCACAGACAATTAACATGGCCTTGGAAAATCCTCCTAACTTCCTTAAGTCTTATTTTTTTAATCTACAGCTCAAAGAGAGGACACAATCTCTATAGCCTATCTCCAGATCTAATAAGTTAGCACATCCATAAGCACAGAATAGAATCTTATTTTTGAGACATTTCAGATGTGCATTTTCAATTTCTTTATATGTACTGTTCTGTGTATGACACACATGTATAATGCATGCATATGTACAGAATATCATACCTCTTGTCTCAGAAACAAGTAGATAATAAGTTAAGTAGGAATTCTTTGTCAGGCACATATTTCCCTTAGACAAGGGATTCACAGATTTTGCATGACCTACACCAATAAATATGGCAGCTCTATCTTGCTGTCGATATCAGTGACACCTTCATTTTCTGGTTCCTACTGGTTAATAGACGAGTAAGTCAGTCAAAAGATCAATAAAATCAAGACTGATTGTCTGAAAGAAAAATAGAGTCTCCAGAAACTTGTCAGTGGGAGTCTTAAATTTGCAATTGAACTTTATTTTCTTCAAAGAACTATTAGAAGTCCAAAATCCAAAATACACATTGTAGATATGTAACTATCTCAATGAGAACATTTGAGTTCTATTTTCCTAACAATGAGTAGTTGAATATCCAAAAGCAATTGCTTTTTTTCCTTAATGAGAAATCTATCCAAGTTATATTTAAATTAGTTAATACACAGTCTAATATTAGTTTGCGATGTAGAATTTAGTGATTCCTCACTTACATACCATACCCAGTGCTCATCACAACAAGTACCCTTTTTAATCCCCATCACCTATTTAACCCATCCCCCTGTCCACCCTCGCAACCCCTATAATCATCAGTTTATTCTATATAATTAAGAGTCTTTTTCTTGGTTCAAATGCAATTGCTTTGACCAAGGACAGATATTATTTTCTCAGTGCATAACTTGCACTTATCTTTTAAAATTAAAACATTCTCCTTAAAAAAGATTAAATAGTACAGAAGTAAAGCAAAATGAGATCCTTTCCCTTATCAACTATTCTTATCACTTGCCTTTATCACCGGCCTTTATCACCATCAGGGACTGCATGTGCTTTCTCCCAGGCCTCTCTATATGTGTAGATTTATGTTTGGGCATAGATTTATTGTCATACTTAAATTAAACCACTGTATGCATGCTATGCCTTCTATGTAATATGACTAACATATCTTTTTGTCGTAGTAAGTTTCAGTTGGTCTCATTGTCCTTAATGGACACAACATACTCCCTTGTATGGATATGCTAAAATGTTTTTTTACCATTTGGACATCAGTGAAGGTGTAATTCATTGTTTCCCCTAACACATGCAGTGGTGGAATAGATATCATTTAACATATATATTTTTGCAGATGTGTGAATATTTATTGTGGGATTAACTCTGCTATTCATATTTTTCATATACACTGCAAATTATATTCCAAGATACCTTCATTGATTTTCTTTCTTACTCACAGTGTGACTGTATCCCTGTTTCTGTATTCTCAACAAAACTTGACATTTTCAAGTTTTAAAATTTTTTATCAGGTTTTTGGATTGTTAAAATCTAGAAAATGATCTCACTTTTATTCTGTAATACTGTTAAGATTCAGCAACATTTTATATGCTCATTATCCATCATGTTCCTTTTATGAGCCATTGGTGACAGCCTTTCCACATTTCCAGTTGATCTGCTTTTCTTTTCACAGTCTATATGCACTCTGCTTAGAAATCCTTCTCAGTGAAATACATTGCACATATTTCTTTCTAGTCTGCTACTTGTCTTTTACCTTTGCATGTGGTGTCCTTATTGCACTGATGCTTTTAATTTGTATGCCATACGATCTGTCACTATTCCTTTGTGGCTTCTATGTTATGTGTCTTCTACAGAAAGGAATTCCCCATTTTAAGATGATTTTAAAAATTTGCTAACTTTTTTTTTCTTTTGGGTATTTAACATTTGTTTCCTTAATTCATGTGGAATTATATTGTTTTCTAAAGGAGCAAAGCAGTGATTTAACCTATTGTTTTTTCCTAGATGATAACTTATTTTCACAATACCATTTATTAAATCATTTATTTTCCATGACCCATATTACAAGCCTAGTTTAAAATGCTAACTTTACTATATCATAAACTAAATTTTTATTTATTTATATGTATTTTGGATATTATTTAAAGTTATAGTTTTTAATTTTTCTTCTTGTGCCAATATAATTTTAAAAATTACTATTGCTGGGGTGCCTGGGTGGCTCAGTGGTTTAAGCCTCTGCCTTCGGCTCAGGTCATGATCCCCGGGTCCTGGGATTGAGCCCCGCATCAGGCTCTCTGCTTGGCAGGGAGCCTGCTTCCCCCTCTCTCTCTGCCTGCCTCTCTGCCTACTTGTGATCTCTCTCTGTCAAATAAATAAATAAAATCTTTTAAAAAAATTACTATTGCTTTTAAGTATATTTAAATAATGAGAATACAGATCAACACAGATTGTTCCTGTTTTTAATTTTCAAAATATTGAAATTATTTTGCAATCTTTCCTTCCAAATTACTTTGAAATATGACAAATTTTATAAATATCCTTGTTGGATCCAGAATAGAAATGTCATTGAATTAATAAAATTGACACTTAGTAAGTCTCTTCATTAAGATTAAGTCTCTTCATTAAGGATTGATTAATTGATTGGTGTGTCACCCAAAAATTTTATAGTTTTTATCATGAAGGAACATTTATTAAGATTATTCTAATGTATTTTATTGGCTTTCTTTCAGTACTTAAGAAGATTATTTTCCTTTATTCATTTATAAATTCTGACATATATTTAATCAGAGAAGTTCTACTTATTTTGCATGTTTATGTTTGTTTGGTTACCTTAGTAAATTCTCTTATGAATTTTCAATTGATCTGTTTTCATTTTATCCTTTCTGATGGAGGCATAATACTCCATAGTATATATGGACCACATCTTCCTTATCCATTCATCTGTTGAAGGGCATCTTGGTTCTTTCCACAGTTTGGCGACTGTGGCCATTGCTGCTATGAACATTAAGGTACAGATGGCCCTTCTTTTCACTACATCTGTATCTTTAGGGTAAATATCCACTAGTGCAATTGTAGGGTCATAGGGAAGCTCTATTTTAGTTTTTTGAGGAATCTCCAGACTGTTTTCCAAAGTGGCTGCACAAACTTGCATTCCCACCAATAATGTAAGAGGGTTCCCCTTTCTCCACATCCTCTCCAACACACATTATTTATTGTCTTGTTAATTTTTGCCATTCTAACTGGGGTAAGTTGGTACCTCAATATGGTTTTGATTTTAATCTCCCTGATGGCAGCGATGATGAACATTTTTTCATGTGTCTATTAGCCATTTGTATGTCTTCATTGGACAAGTGTCTGTTCATGTCTTCTGCCCATTTTTTTGACACGATTATCTTTTTTGTGTGTGTTGAGTTTGAGGGGAGTTCTTTATAGATCATGGATATCAGCCCTTTGTATTGTCATTTGCGAATATCTTCTCCCATTCCATGGGTTGCCTCTTTGTTTTGTTGACTGTTTCCTTTGCTGTGCAGAAGATTTTGATCTTGATGAAGTCCCAAAGTTCATTTTTGCTGCTGTTTCCTTTGCCTTTGGAGACCTGTCTTGAAAGAAGTTGCTGTGGCCAATGTTGAAGATGTTACTGCCTATGATCTCCTTTAGGATTTGGATGGATTCCTGCCTAACTTTGAGGTCTTCTATCCATTTCGAGTTTATCTGTGTGTATGGTGTAAGAGAATGGTCAAGTTTCATTCTCCTACACATAGCTCTCCAATTTCCCCAGCACCATTTATTAAAGAGACTGTCTTTTTTCCACTGTATATTTTTTCCTGCTTTGTCAAAGATTATTTGACCATAGAGTTGAGGGTCCATATCTGGGCTCTCTACTCTGTTCCACTGGTCTATGTATCTGTTTTTATGCCAGTACCATGCTGTCTTGGTGATCACAGCATTGTAGTAAAGCTTGAAATCAGGCAACGTGATGCCCCAGTTTTGTTTTTCTTTTTCAATATTTCCTTAGCAATTTGGGGCCTCTTCTGATTCCATAAACATTTTAGGATTGTTTGCTTCAGCTCTTTGAAAAATGCCAGTGGAGTTTTGATTGGAATTGCATTGAAAGTATAGATTGCTCTAGGCAGTATAGACATTTTAACAATGTTTATCTATAAAAAACAATATTAGTCACTTCAAATAGTTACATTTTTTTAAAGAAATTTCTCTTTGCATGGCTAATCTCTAGTGAAATACTGACTTATGGCAATGACATTGGGTACCCTTATCATCCTTAGTGTCTTTGTTGGGAATAAATCTATTTTGACCATCATATATGAAGCTTAGTGTACTGTTTTGGTTCTACCTTCACAGAGTGAGAAATTTGTTTATGTTGCTAGTTTATTGAATTTTAACTTTTTTGAAAATTGTACATAAACCTGAATTCTAGCTAAAAACTTTTATATTAGGTTTTCTCAAAATCCTAGAATAAACCCTGCAGTGGCATGATGTTGTCTATTAATATCTTTTTAGCAGCACACTGATGGGCATTATCCTCAAAATAAATTAGTCTTAAAGCAGATGATACAGTGAGGATCCAAGACCTTAATCTGTATGTAGGGCCAAAAAGATTATGTTCATGTCTCTTATTCTGCAGATTTAAATTCTAAAAAAAATTATGCTTGTGGTAGAATACTACGATTGTACTAGTGAGATACAAAGACAAAGGCAGTGAGCTAGTTAAATGAACAACTAGCTACTTCTATTTAATAGGTCAAATATGAGTACACTATGTTTGGGAAACTAATTTCCAACTAACTCAGATGTCAGAGGTTTGTTGCATCTATGTTCATGAGAGGTACTGGACTGTAGTTTTCTTTTTTGGTATTAGGTTATGATAGTAGGGCATGTGGTATTGCCTTACAGAACAAGCAAGGAAGTATTCTCTGTATTTCTATGCTCTGAAAGAGACTTTAAAGAACTGGTATGATTTCTTCCTTAAAGATTTGGTAGAATTTACAACTGAACCCATCTTGGCCTAGTACTTTCTGTTTTGGAAAAATATTAATTATTGATTGAATTTATTTAATAGATGCAGACCTATTCAGGTTATCTATTTCTCCTTGTGAGAGTGTTAGTTTTGTCTTTCAGAGTTTTGGTCTATTTCAATTGGGTTAACAAATCTGTGACATAGAATTATTTATGGTACATCTTTATTGTCTTTTTATTCTCCATGGGATCTGTAATGATGTCCCACTCTTTCGTTTCTGATTTTAGAAAATTGTGTCCTCTATCTTTTTTCCTTAGTTACTCTGCCTAAAGTCTTATACATTTTGTTGATCTTTTTAAAGAAACGGCTTTGGTCTCATTGATTTTCTCTATTGATTTCTTTTTTCAATTTTATTAATTTCTGCTCTAATTCTTACTTTTCCATTTCTCTGCTTACTTTAAATTTTCTTTTCTTGTTCTCACTTCTTTAGGTGGAAAGAGATTTTTTATTATAAGTCTTTATTCTTTTCTAATATATGCACATAATAATATAGTTTTCCTTTTATTTTTTATTTATTCTTGTTTTTAGAGAGTGAGAGAATAGGGGGAGGAAAAAAGAGAGAGGAAGAGAGAGAGTCTAAAATGGGCTCCACTCCCCAGGATGAAGCCTGACCTGGGGCTCCATCTTATGACCCTGAGATCATGAACTGAGCTGAAATCAAGAGTCAGACACTTGCCTACTGAACCACTCAGGTGCTCCAATATAATTTTCCTTTTAAACACTGATTTTACTACATCCTGCAAATGTTGCTGAATTTTCATTTTCAATAAGTTTATAGTATTTTTAAATTTCTCTTGAGGTTTCTTCTTTGATCCTTGTGTAATTTAGAACTGTGTTGTTTAATCTCCACATACATTGGGATTTCATCTTTTTGTTACTGGTTTGTAGTTTAAATGAATTGTCATCTAAGAGCAGACATTATATAATTTCTATTGTTTTAAATATTTTAAGATGTGTTTTATTGCCTACACTGCAATCTATCTTGGTTGATATTCTACATGAGAATGAAAAAACATGTTCTGCTGTTGTTGGTTAAAATAGTTTATATATGTCAAGTATATCCAGTTTTGATTGTGTTATTGAGTTCAACTATGTCCTTACTGATTTTCTGCCTGTTAGATCTACCCACTTCTGAGTTGGTGGTGTTGTAGTCTCGAAATATAATAGATCGATCGATCTATCATCTATCTATCTATCTATCTATCATCTATCTATCTATCTATCTATCTATCTATCTATCATCATCATCTATTCTTGCAGTTCTTTAAATTTTTGACTTGTGTGGCTTGTGCTCTGTTATTAGTTGCATACATATTAAGAATTTTTATGCCTTCTTGGAGAATTGACCTTTTTATCATTATATAATGCTTTCCTTTATTCCTGGTAATTTTCCTTACTTTGATGTCTTCTCTGTCTGAAATTAATATGGCTACTCCTGCTTTTTAATGATTGCCAAGTTATATTTTTCCATCCATTTACTATTAATCTATATTAATATTTTTTATCTTTTTATCTTTTTTGTCTTTTTATCTAAAATGAGTTTCTTATAGACAAATACTGTTGGATCTTGTTCTTTAATCCATTCTGACAATCTCTTTTAAATGGTGCATTTGGACCACTGACATTCAAAGTGATTATTTTAATAGTTTGATTAATATTTGCTATATTTGTTACTGTTTTCTTTTTATTGCCCTTGTTTGTTCCTATTTTTGCTTTCTACTTTTTTCCCTTTGTGGTTTTAAGTGGGCATATTATATGATTTCATCTTCTTTTAACATATGATGTACTTACTTTTTAAAACTTTTTTTAGTGGTTTCCCTACAATTCAATACACATTTACAAATAATCCAAGTCCACTTTCAAATGACATAATACCACTTCACCAATAATGTGAGCACCTTATAACAGAATAATCCTAAATCTTTTTTCCTGTCTCTTGTATCATAGCTGCCATTCATTTCACTTTTATATAAACATACATAAGCATATATATAATACAAGGGACAGGAGGAAGAATGTTTATATATTTATGTGTATGTAATTGGGTACATAATTATTATTATTTTGAACACACTGGTATCTGTTCAATTAAGAATATGAAAAAAAAAAGGTTTTGTTTTTCTTATTCCTTCTTTGAGTTTTTCCTTTTTGTGTATAGATACAAGCTTCAAACCTATATTAATTTCCTCTCTCTAAGGAACTTTTTTTCTTTCAAAAAATTTATTTATTTATTTGACAGAGAGAGAGAGAGAGACAGAGAGAGAGGGAATACAAGCAGGAGAAGGGGAGAGGGTGATGCAGGCTTCCTTGTGAGCAGGGAGAAGGATCCCAAGACCCTGGCCAGGATTATGACCTGAGCCAAAAGCAGACTCTTAACAACTGAGCCACCCTGATGCCCCTCTAAAGAAATTCTTTTAACATTTCTTGAAAGGTAAGTCTACCGGTAACAAAGTCCTTTACTTTTTGTTTGTCTGATAAAGCCTTTGCCTCTTATTTTTTTGAAGGATAATTTTGCAGGGTGTAGAATTGTAGGTTGGTGCTTTTTTATTTTTTTGTTTTTATCTAAACACTTCAAATATTTCACTTGGCTCTCTTCTTGCTTGCATGGTTTCTGAGGAAAAGTCATGTAATACTCTTATTTGTTCTTTTAAAGATAAGGTGCTTTTCCCTTGTCTTCTTTCAATATATATATATTTTAATTTTTCATATCCTTTAGTTTGAAAATGATATGTGTGGGTGTAGGGTTTTTTTTTTTTAATTTATTATGCTTGGTATTCTCTAAGTCTCCTGAATCTATGGCTTGGTGTCTGAAATTAATTAATTAATTAATTAATCTCAGACAATATTTTTTCTTTATCTATCATCTATCTATCTATCATCTATGTATCTATGTATCTATGTATCTATTATCTTCCTCTCTTCCTTCCTCTTTCTTTCTTTCTTCCTTTCTTTCTTCTGATATTCCCATTACATATTTTACACCTTTTGTAGTGATCCTAAATCTTTGAAGAGTCTGTTCTGTTTTTTTCCATCTTTGTTCTTTTTGATATTTTTTGTTTGTTTGTTTTCAAGGCTTGTATTGATATATCTTCTAGCTCAAAAATTCTTACCTCAGTTGTATCCTGTCTACTAAAAAGCCTGTGAAAAACATTCTTCATTTCTATTACAGTGTTGTTGTTGTTGTTGTGTCTAGTATTTTTTAAGTTCTTTCTGAGGATTTCCACCTCTCTACTTACATTGCACATAATTATTGCAAGCTTCCTTCTTTATCCATTAGGTCCCTTAGCATATTAATCATAATTTTAAAAAATTCCTGGTCTGATAATTCTATCATTACTTCTATATCTGGTTCTTATGATTGCTCTGTCTCTTCAAATTGTGTTTTTGCCTTTAGTATGCCTTACAATTTTTCCCCCCAACAGCCAGACATGATGTACTGGATAAAAGGAATTGCTGTAAATAGGACTTTAGTAATGTGGTGTGAGGTGTGGTGGGGGTAGGGGAAATGTTCTGTAGTCCTATGGTTAGGTCTGTATTTTGGTAAGCTTGTGTGTCTGGACTGTTAACTTCATAACCATTTCTCAGAGTTTTTTTGTTTTTGATTTTTTTTTTTTTGCTTTGTTTTGTTTTTTCTTTTTCCTTAGGTGGGACAGGATGGGCAGAGTGAGCTGGAGTTGAGTATTTCCCTTCTCATACATGGAGTTTGTTATTTTACTAGGTCATTTTGGCTCTAATATCATCCTAGCAGGTTAGGCTCTGTTTAATTACATTCCACTGACATTAATTCTTCTTAAGAAGAACAGTTTTTTGTCATATTTCAAAATAGTTTCTTTTCCCTTTTCCTTATCAGACTCTCAAAGAGAATTGTCTCTAATTTTTACTGTAGGAATTTGGTCCAGGTCTTGGTGGTAAAACTCAGAGTATTATGAGGTCCCCTATGACTGTTTTCCTCTTGAGTTTTTAACTCTCAGACTTGACTCCATGGAGCTTCCATCAGTCTTTCAATTATAATTGAGGTTTTCCTACCCCGGCACTGGTCCTCAAGATGGTACTGCCCAAAGAGTGTCCACTCCAGGAAGCCTCTACTGTCTGTATTCACTTGTCTGACTCTTTAGTCTTACAGGAAGTGGTTTGCCCTATGTCCTCCCCTCTCTGTGGTTCCAAGAAGGATTGTTGGAGTGGCAGTTTCCAAGGTTCTTACATGTAGAACTAGAAGCTAGAAGTCCTTGCTGTGTTCCATTTCAAGAGTAATGTCCATCTTTTCATTTGTATGTTAGACGTCTTTATGTCTTCTTTGGAAAAATATCTATTCATGTTTTCTGTCCATTTCTTAACTAGATTATTTGTTTTATTGATGTTGAGTTTGATGAGTTCTTTATAGTTTTTGGATACTAGCCCTTCATATCCAATAGTAATTTGCAAATATCTTCTCCCATTCTGAAAGTTATCTTTTAGTTTTGTTGATTGATTCCTTCAATGTATATTTGTATATATGTGGTATATATGCAAATGATATATATGTTATATACAAGTGATATATGTATGTTATATACAACTGGAATATTACTCATCCATAAAAAAGAATAAAATCTTTGCATTTGCATGATGTGGATGGGCTATAGTATGTTATGCTAAGCAAAATAAGTCAGTCAGAGAAAGACAAATACTATATGATTTCACAAATATGTGGAATTTAAGAAACAAGACAGATGAACATAGGGGAAAGAAAAAAAAAAGAGAAATAGAGGCAAACCATAATAAAGATTCTTTGGAATTCATTGGAAATGCCTCATAGAGCATTTGTGTGGTTTCCTTTTTTCACAGAACTATGTGTTAGATCTGTGGGAAAGAACTACAAGACATTTATTATTTACCTGCTAAAACTCTGTGAAAGACCTGATAGTCAAATTTTTTTAAATCTTAGGTATTGGTGTATCCCAACAACTGTACAGTTCTAGGGTGATAGTTTACGGGTGAATATGATTTGAACTCATTCATATTTAGAGGGTGTTTGAAATTGAGAACCAGGCAGATCCAGACTCAGACCCTAAACAGGGCCCTGAAATAAAGACATTGGATCCCAATGATTATACGTGGGGAGTTCTTAAAAGTATGCCTATATTCAAATGGAGATGCAAGAAGCCCAGCTGAAAGAACTCTGGCAAGAGTGACAGTGACAACTGTGGATTGATCAAGTTCTTTTTAAAAGGGCTGTTTTGAAGATTATGATTCTAACTTTGGAGAAACTATGGTGATTAGCAGTGACTGGCAGTGGAAGAATCACATGTAAAAATTCCTTAAATAAAAATTTATTGGTTTTAAATAAAAAAAAAAGATTTTTAACTATAGAGAACAATCTGAGGTTTGCTGGAGGGGATGGGCTAAATGAGTGTTAGGTATTAGAGGACACTTGTGTTGACCACTGGGTGTTATATATAAGTGATGAATCACTAAATTCTACTCCTGAAACTAATATTATACTATATATTAACTAACTAGAATTTATATAAAAACTTGAAGCAAAAAATAAGGGTAATGTCCACACTCATCATAAATATATACCCAAGTTTGCTTACTATTTTGACATAGTATAAATATAAAGGGTCTTCTATAGAACTTGAAGACCTCATCAAGAGAAAAATTTTTAAGAAGAAAGAAATCTATAACTTTCCAACATAGAAAAATCTTTTTATTAAGATTGAAATCCATAATAAAATTATACTTAAAAAGTAAAAGGTATATTCTTGCTAACTACCCTGCAAAACAACAGTTCTTAGTTTTATAAACATTGCAACAGACATTTGATTTTATTTTCATAACTCTGAAGAATATATTTTTTAAAAAACCCTACAGGTGAGAAAGCATATTAGCCATTTCAATGCTTTCTCAGGAGTAATGATAGATGATGAAAATTTCAAAACAATTTCTTGGTAGTTCTTAAAACCATTTGCAAAACTTTAATTTTCATGCTACATGGGAGCATCCATAATGGCAGGAATAGAATGGATCAAACTTCACAAAAATATTAGTGGGATAATTTTCTAGAAGATTTAATGAGTTACTGAGTCCTGACTTATCTATAATTTGTTATATAAACAATTTTCTGTACAAATAGAACAAGTCTGGTAACTACTTCAAGGACCACTTAAATAGTTACAAACGGATATCATTTGTGCAAATCACAAGCTGTTCTGCAAATCATAAAGTTTGGAATATGTTTTAGAAACAGTTTTTAAGTTTTATTGTTGGATTGAAACTTTCCCTTGCCAAAGTCTAATTGTCTGTTACACAAAAGCTTATGCTGTATCATTCAAGAAACATTTATTATCCAATGTTTGAGATTGGGTGAAAGAATTTGGATGCAATAATTAGGAAGAAAAACCCATTTTTTCCTCTTACAGAACATATCATCTCATGTGTTGTAACAATTAACCATGATAGCCATCCAAAGTAAATATTAAAATGTTAAACAGATATTTTTCCAAAGAAGACGTGTTGTAGACGGCCAATAGGCACATGAAAAGATGCTTAACATCAGTAACAATCAGGGGACTAGAAATTAAAACTGCAATGAGATATCACCTCAGACCTGTCAGATTGACTATTATCAAACAGACCAAAAATAACTAGTGTCAGGATGTGGAGAAAAGGGAGCCCTCATACACTGTTGGCAGATAAATAAATGGTTCTTTCATGATGGAAGTTCCTCAAAAAATTGAAAATAGAACTACTGAATGATCCAGTAATTCTACTTCTGAGCATATACTGAAGAAAATGAAAACACCAGTTGAGAGATATCTTTACTCCTATCTTTATTGCAGCATTATTTAAATTGGTGTCCATTGATAAATGACTGATAAAATATGTATAAATAAATACAATGATATATTTTCAGCCTTAAAAAAGAATGAAATCTTGCCGTTTGCAACAAAATGGATGGACCTAGAGGATATTATGCTAAGTGAAATAAGTCAGATATAGAAAGACAAATACCAAACAATTTCACTTACATGGGGAATCTAAAAAACAAAACAAATGAACAAACAAAATAAAAAAGAAATAGACTCATAAATACATAGAACAAACTTGTGGTTGCCAGAGGGAAGAGGAGTTAGAGGACAGGCAAAATAGGTAGAGGAGATTAGGAGGTACAATCTTCTAGTTATAAAATAAATAAGTTATGGCAGTTTAACATACAGCATAGAAAATATAGTCAATTATATAATAACTTTGTATGGTGACAGATGGTAACTAGACTTATTGTGGGAATCATTTCATAATGTATAAATATATTGAATCACTATGCTGTACACGTGAAACTAATGGGATATTGTAGGTCAATTATACTTCAGTAAAAAAGAAATTCTATTTTAAGAATATAATCAGACATGATTTTCCTAAAAAGCAAAATGCACTATTCAAATTAATAATTCTAGATTTTATTGGCAATATTTATAAACAACTGTTCTTAGTTAAGTATAAGATTAAAAAAAAATGAGTATTCCCCTGAAGAATAAGCATACTATTTCTTAAGGGGGTATGCTTCAGAATCACCTGGGGATATTTTAGAAATACCTATGTCTATATGTCTAGTCTCACTTCTAGAGATTCTTCTGCAAACATCTCTAAGTTATTTTCCCAAGTAATTCTGATGCTTACTCCTACCCAAGAAGTGTTAAATTATTGAAAATCTTTATTAAAAAGGCATGTAGTCCATATGCCTCCACAATAGCAATAATTTGACATAAAGTAAGACAAGTATAGACACACAGTGATTAACTACGTTAAGCAATAAAAAGAGAATAAGCAACACTCAGTGCCCCAAGTAAAAGATGATTTTTCATTGGCTAGTGGTGCTTCTCAGTGTGGAATTTTAGAAGTGGTTGATGCCTGAGATCAGTGAACCAGTAGAACAAAGGGAAGGATAGTTCCCCTTGTCTATAAATTTGGATAATTTGGGAAAATGACTAAAGGATTCTATTAGGCATCAAGTGATCTCCAAAAGGTTAAAAAAAAAAAAGGTATTAGGTGATACTAACTGGTGTATTTGAATTGTTCTATTTTGTTTATGAAGCTCCTAGGAAAGAAAAGGAAAAAAAAAAAAAGCCACACACACACACAAAAACAGCGACCACTAAGGGTCTCTGATCACCTGAAAAAAGCTAGGAAAAAATTATCCCCAGGATAAGTTCTCCTAATCATCTAACCAGGAGAAGTAGCAAACTCTTATCAGATGATCTGATCCAATGAAAACCTTAAATGGGGTTTATGCTTAAATCTTTTTAAGTTAACAAGAAGGAACAAAATATATTGACTTAAGAATGCACTTATGTTAACTATACTGTTATTTATGCCTTTATAAGTTATGTTAGAATAAAGTGCTTCTGCAAAGTTACATATACTTTTGAATGTTATATTTAATAATATTACTACTTGTTAAAATCAAACACATTTATAAGGGAGGTTGTCCCTGTGAATGTGCCAGTTTGATTTTTCTTGTCATTAGAAATGCAGATGGTGTGGGGTCTGAAAGCCCAAATCTATCTTCTTTCTGTTTCAACTAGACATAATAACTGAATCCTTAATTGGTATACAACAAAATGTGTTTCTGTCTGTATTACAAATGCATTATGTTTACTAGGTTAATTATATTATTACTAAGGAAACCATAAAGTTTTGTGTAGAAAATCTATTCAAAGTGAATCAGCGAATGAAACAAAGTAGGCCAAAGAGGATTTGGATTTGGACTGGAAGAGAGTTTATGTTCAATATGTGTGCTTCTGAAAAAACAGCAGCCCTTTAATTTAATTAGATACATATAAAACATATAAATGCTTACAAACACTTGACCTCGGGGTGTTTGGGGTTTTTTTATTTGTTTGTTTTGTTTTGTTTTTTAGTGACAGAGGATGTGCACATTTGCAAGTGGGGAAGAGAGGGTGGTGGCATGAGGCAGAGCGAGAGAAAGAATCTCAAGCAGGCTCCACTTAACCAACTACGGCTTGACCAACTGAGCCACCCAGGTGATGAATGGGGTGTTTGTTTTATATCTTGCACATCTGTTCACTCCTTATTAGTCCTTTTGTCTGTTTATTTTGTGGCACCATTAAAGGGGGAGAAAAAAAGAAAGACTTGGGTTTTCTCTAATTCTTTAAAAAAAACTATTTTTAAAAAAAGAACTCTTGCCATTGCTACTTTTCTATATTAAATTTCAATTAGCATGTTTCTTCAACAATTTTTCTTTTCATGTCAAATTTTAAAAGAGGAGGTGAATAAAAGCCCATACTTGGAAGAATAGAGGAAATGAGAATGCAAGACCAGTATTTAGATTTGAGTCTATTTTTTTAATTGTGTATGTTAATCACCATACAGTACATCATTAGCTTTTGATTTAGCATTCCATGATTCATTGTTTGCGTATAACATCCACTGCTCCATGCAGTCTGTGCCCTCCTTAATACTCATCACCGGGCCAACCTATTCCCCCACCCCCCTCCCTTCTAAAATCCTCACTTTGTTTCCTGGCATCCATAGTCTCTCATGGTTCATCTCCCACTCTGTTTTCTCCCCCTTCATTTTTCCCTTCCTTCTCCTAATGTCCTCCATGCTATTCCTTATGTTCCACAAATAAGTAAAACCATATGATAATTCACTTTCTCTGGTTGACTTATTTCACTCAGCATAATCTCCTCCAGTCCCAACCAGGTTAATGCAAAAGTTGGGTATTCATCCTTTCTGATGGCTGAGTAATATTCCATTGTGTAATGGACCACATCTTCTTTATCTATTCATCTGTTGAAGGGGATCTTGGCTCTTTCCACAGTTTGGCTTTGTGGACACTGCTACTATGAACATTGGAGTGCACATGGCCCTTCTTTTCACTACATCTGTATCTTTGGGATAAATACCCAGTAGTGCAATTGGGTCATAGGGTAGATTTAGTCTTAATTTTTTGAGGAATTTCCACACTGTTCTCCAAAGTGGCTGCACCAGTTTGCATTCCCACCAACAGTGTAAGAGGGTTCCTTTTTCTCCACATACCCTCCAACATTTGTTGTTTCTTGCTTTGTTAATTTTTACCATTCTAACTGGGGTAAAGTGGTATCTCAATGTGGTTCTGATTTGAATTTCCCTGATGGCTAATGATGTTGAGCACTTTTTCATGTGTGTGTTAGCCATTTGCATGTCTTCTCTAGAGAAGTGTCTGTTCATGTCTTCTGCCCATTTTTTGATTTGGTTATTTTTTGGGTGTTGAGTTTGAGAAGTTCTTTATTGATCTTGGATATCATCCCTTTGTCTGTAGTGTTATTTGTGAATATCTCCTCCCATTCTGTGGGTTGCCTCTTTGTTTTGTTGTCTGTTTCCTTTGCTGTGCAGACACTTTTTATCTTGATGAAGTCCCCAAAGTTCACTTTTGCTTTGTTTCCATTGCCTTTGGAAATATATTTTGAAAGAAGTTGCTATGGCCGATGTCGAAGAGGTTATTGTCTATGTTCTCTTCTAGGATTTTGATGGATTCCTGTTTCACACTGAGGTCTTTCATTCATTTAGAGTTTATCTTTGTGTATGTTTTAAGAGAATGGTTGAATTTCATTCTTCTTCTTCTGCCCACGTTTACCAGCACCATTTATTGAAGAGACTGTCTTGAGATTTGGTAAGAAACTTGGTAAAGAGAGGAAAATTCAAAACCATCAGTCCAGTTTGAGGAAAGCTCTGAAATGTTCTCTCCAAAGAGGAAAGGGAACTCAAAGAAAGAAAGAAAACTCTTTGTGTCTACAAACACTCACTTTCTCCACATACTGACATGGAGATCCAATTTACTTTTTTATCTAGCTCTGCATATATATGAGATAAAACAAGAAATAAAATTTCTAAGAAGTTCTTTTCAGTTTTAAAATTCTAGATCAAAATTCTGTTTAAAACATTTCTACATAAGACTAAACACTCTGTAAAACACTAATGAGAGGAGGAAAGAGTTGATTAGTAAATGACCCTTCCAATTACACTAGCATTTTCTGCTGATGATTCTGTTATTTATATATTTTGTAGATAACCTATGGAAGTTTTACAATATTAGTGTTTTTTTTTTAATGGGGACTGTAAGTTCAAAACTACTTTCATAATAATAGTAAAGTGCTATCTGCCTTTTTTCATAGTGTTGACATTTTCACTGACGATATAGAAGTTAATGGTGAACAAAACTGCAGATGGTTTGGCCCAGAATCCAAGCAATGGCTTAAAACTGAAGTAGTAGTTCTTGTTTACTATCATGCACCCATAGTTAAAAAATTAAAAATACATGAATAGTTTCACTTAATGTGTCCTTAATGGAGCAGGAAATTTTTTTAATTTCATTAAGTCTCTAACCTTGAATATAGCACTCTTAATATTCTGTGTGAGAAAGTAGGAAATATGAACAAAACATTTCTTTTGGTTAGCAAGGTAGAATGGTTGTCCCAAAACAAACAAACAAACAAACAAACAAGCATTTGTGCAATTGTTTGAGATGTGACCTGAAAGAGCAGTTACTTTTTTTAATGAGGCACCACACTTAGATAAATATATTTATACAGAGTCATATATTAGGCAAACATTTTCTTGAAAAGGAAGAACAACAAAAACCACAGTATTTGTTGCCAATAAAATTTGAGATTTCAAGCAAAACTTAGAATTTTGGAAAACCACACCATCATGAGCTTGACAGTTTCCTATTATTTAAAAAAATGTCTGATATCTGTAGTTGTATTAACAAATGTGATTTTTAAGTTATGTATGAAACATGAAAACGTCTGGACAATCTGTATAACTTAGTGAACCAATATATCTCAAATGACAAATGCCTGATATTATAAAATCATGTATGGACAAAATACCCATTTAATGTTCAAGACTGTTAAGTTGAGCATCCAACTCGATTTCAGCTCAGGTCGTGATCCCAGGGTCATTGGATAGAGCCCCACATTGGGTTTCTACTCAGTGGGGAGTCTGGTTGAGATTCTCTCTCTCTTTTTCCCTCTATCCATTTCCCAACTTACTCATGTTCTTTTTCTCTCTAAAATAAATAAATAAATAACTCTAAAAAAAAAAAATAGGGATGCCTGGGTGGCTCAGTGGGTTAAGTCTCTACCTTCATCTCAGGTCATGGTCTCAGGGTCCTGAGATCAAACCCCGGATTGGGCTCTCTGCTCAGCAGGAAGCCTGCTTTCCCCTCTCTCTTCCTGCCTCTCTGCCTACTTGTGCTCTCTGTCAAATAAATAAATAAAATATTTTTTTAAAAGTGCAAGGTGGACCAATAGATTTTATTTTAATAAAGTATGAAAAGTTTCTTGATATGTTTTTAGATTCTATGCTGCAACTAATGTTTAAGGAATAATACTTACCAAATTTTGTAGTAACTTCAAAGAAGAATAGTCAAAGTTATCTGAACAGGTATTTAAATACTTCTTTCTTTGCCAACTATGTGTTTTTATAAGGCAGCATTTTCTTCAAACATTTCGCACAAGATATTACAATAGATTAAATGAAAGGGCAAATATGGGAACTCAGATTTCTTCTAGTAAGCCAGAAATTTAAGAAATTTGCAAATATTTTTAAAATGCCATTGTTCTAATTTTTCAAAGTAATTTTATTAACAAGACTATGCTATTTATGTTAACAAATAATGGCTTTATTATTGCTCTGAAGAATTTATAAATAAATATTTTTTAATGTATATTTTAATTTCTAGTGGCAAATATCAATAGATATAACCCACATAAACAAAACTTCTTTGGAGTCCTCAGTAATTTTTAAGAGAACAAAGAACTTTTGAGACCGAAGTATCTGAGAAACATGGGGCTGGATTCTTCTGGTGTCTTATGTCAATCTGGGGTCATTGCTCTCTACTTCCTAATATATTATAAATTTAGGGGAGAAAATTTCAAACCTACACACAGATAGAGATAATAGTATATATTAATAATTATGTATTTTTGTAATAATATATCATATATTACATTATATATTAGCTATATAATTATATAACATAATTATATATCAATACCCAGCTGTAATAATTATGAACATTTTGCCAATGTTATTTCAACTATTTCTTCTTTCCATTGATATTTTATTTTGTTTAAGTTTTAAAAGCAAATATTAGATGTTATAGCATTACAGGGAAAGACTTCAGTACATGTACATCATATTCATATATTTTTATTATAAGATAAAGGCATATAAATATGCTTAATAAAATCAGTAATTTTCCTATAATATTATCCAACATCTGTTCTATATTAAAATATCCCCAGTTGTTTCAGAAACATATGTTTGTGTTTTACAGCTGTTTTGTCAAGTTAGAATCTAGTTAGGGGTTAAGGCCTTCCCATTTTATGGGTTATGTCTCCTTTTTAACTCTAACTGTGTCATCCTCCCCACCCCCACCTCTTTCATGTTGCCAATGATTGGAATATGGGAGAAACCATCTCTGTATGCTATGTTGGAGAAACCAGTTCTTTTGTCCAACACAATGTTTCAATTTCCACATTTGATTGATTGCTTCATTTGATGTTATCAACTTTTCTTCTGTTCTCTCTAAGCTGGTAGTCAGATTCAGAGGTGTGATAGATTCAGACATATTATTTAGCAAGAATGCTTCCTATATGGATGCTTTCAACTTCTTTTTGAAGTACCTCTTAAAACACAAAGTGTCTTGTTACATTTTTAATGAATAATAAAGTTAATCAGTGGGCACAGTTGTGGTCACCTTGATTTTTCCACTATAAAGTTCTTCATTAACACTTCAGTTAATGGCTTTAGAATCTATCTAATAATTGTTTCTTAGATTTATTATTTCACTTTGGGTGATTTTTTTATTCTGTCTTCTGCACTTTTTAAAGCTGAAAATTTTCTATAAAGAATAATTTTCCTTATTTACTGTTGGTTATTTTGATACAGGATAAAGGCTTGGTCATTTTCCTTTACTTTTTTCAATGTCATGAGTCAGTGACCTAGTAGCAAGCACTGTTGGCCAACAAAGGTTTTTTTTTTTTTTATCATTATAAACAGAATTTTTTACATAATGTATGTTAATCAGTTGCAGAGAATTTTTTTTCTGATGATTAAATTGCACCAAACTTGCTTAGTGGGAACCCTTCAAGTTGGCTGCTATGTTAAATTTATTAATCATGTGAAAACTTCCTTTCTTTCTGGCAGAAGAAGATGTTATAGATTCATTTTGTGTATTTCTTGACACAAATATGGAAATACTCATTTCTGCAAGGAGATTTGTTTCTTTCCATAGGAAATAGTAACAAACTATAATCTAAGTGCAATGCCATTTTTAATTTCTCATATTAATCTAAGCAATTAAACTAGTAATTAAATACTTAAGAAATCTCACCATATATTTCCCAGAATGAATAAATATTGTTTGGTTATTGGTGGAATTTGGAAGAAAGTATTTGATTGATTAATGTTCATTTTTTCTTCATGAACTTTGATAATTAAGAATTTATCACAAGTTTGAAATATGTGATGTCTTTCAGTTATCTAACATAAACTCATTTAATTCTCTTAACATCCCATAAAAACCCCAAAAAGGATGAAGTATATTTAAAAATGGGCACCTAGTTTTATATTACAGTATTAATGATTACTATATTAATATTAATATATTGTTAATATATGATATTAATATTAATATTATGGCACAGTTTTAATGATATGGCCACACTAAAAGCTTGTTCTCCTCATGTATTCTTTCAGTTTTCAATCTCTGAGTGCCTTAAGAGTCCTACATAAGACACTTGGGAATTTTCTAAGGACCTAGGACAACAAAATGAATAATATAGGCCCTTGAAATTTCCAGATTTTTAGATCAATTTAATTTAGATTTTCCATCGGATTAAAGTAGTCAGATAATTTATAAACTCCATTTCACTTCAGTGCTTTATCATCTTGATACAGTTTTAAACTGACAGTTTTAACTCTTCTTTCAAATGAAGTATTACCCATCATCCCAATATTGGCAAAGATATAAAAATAAAACATACCCCGCTGTTCTGTTTGAAGCGGAGATGGGTGGGAGTGAAGCTCTAACTGTAGTTGGAGAGCAATGAATTTATGTTAGTTACTCTCAGTGTGCTACCCAGACCTGCAGCATCAGTATTCCCTGAGAACTCAGAAATGCAAAATCTCCAGCCTTATCTTGTGCCCACTGAGTCAGAGACCCAGGGAGCAGAGCCAGCCGTCTGTATTTTAACAAACCCTGAGGCATGCTGGAGTTTGAGAACCACTGACATGTAGCACTCTATTTTCCAAAGTGCACATTCCCACTCCCTGTATTTTTACATTGCAAAACCTGATTTGGAGTTGAGAAACCTGAGAGACTCAAGCAAATCTACAACCAATATTCTGATCTTACCTTTGAGTTGGAACACATTTTGTGGTATCATGCGGCCACATGACAAGTTTCCTCTGTATTTCCTCTGTATGGAATTTCTGTATTTCACTGCTTGGACATACTTTTTTTTTAAGGAAGAGATTTTTTTTTTTAAAGATTTTGTTTATTTACTTAAGAGAGAGAGAATGAAAGAAAGAGAGAACACAAGAAGGGGAGAGTCAGAGGGAGAAGCATACTCCCTGCTGAACAGGGACCCTGATATGGGACTTGATCACAGATTCCAGGATCATGACCTGAGCCAAAGGGAGTCACTTCACCAACTGAGCCAATAGTTTGACCTGAGCCCACGCACCCCTTGGACACATTTTAGAGTGGTGCTTGGCAATTATGTGATGAGAGCAAGAAATCCCTTCCCCACGAAACTTCCTGTAAGACAGTCATCTGAATACAGAAGGGACATTTATCTTCCGAGGCTGCAGTAACGTCTTTTGAAATCAGACCTGGGCTCTCCAGCTAGAGTCAGCAGTGTGCTGGGCGCATGCATCAATTTAGCTCCGTAATCCCTCTTTTTTTTTTCTTTAAGTGATCAGCTATTCAGGAAATTGGTCACAGTGTAAACTGCATCTATTTTAAGTGATTTTCGTTCTTGAGGTATCCTGGACTATAAGAAACACTTGAGTTGCTCCTTGTAAAATATGGAAGAGATTGAGTTTAAAGATAAGAGTTTGTTTCCTCTTCACATGAGACAAACGGTTGGATTATTTGTTTAGGTCCCCTGAGCAGCTGGAGCAGTGGGGGCCACGGCAGCCAGCTGCAGC
>RCUC01139283.1:0-27714 GCA_003697995.1 Taxidea taxus jeffersonii
TCCATTCTCTCTGACGTTAGATTCCTGTTAGCATTAACCAGAGGCAAAAGTTGGTTTTATTCGTCGATAGGCCCTCGGGCTCTAAAGCACCTTTCCTGGCAAGGTTAAGGGTGGGGAGTCTGATTGTGTGTGTGTGTGTGTTAAGGTAGCTTTATAGTTTTCTGTTTAAAGTACATGGAGCAAAGAAAAGAAACAACACACATTGCAATAAAGTTGACTTCTGAAAAGTCCTCCCGTTCCTGCAGGGTAGCAATTTTGTTTTTTAAGAGCTGTTTCTTCATAAAGACAAAAGTCTTAGCAGTTTGGGTTTCAGCTTTTGAGTTTTTCTTTTCTTTCCTTAGTATGTCATTTCAAATTGTGCTGTGGTTCCATCTGCCTGGAACTAGGTGACTACAGCTCAATGGCGCCCCCTAAAGGCCAATAGGGAAGGGTGCAGTAAAGAGGACCAGGTGAGGAACCCTGTCCCATCCCACAAGAAAAGTCTGTATCTAGGTAGACCCAAAGGCAGAGTCAGCAAACCAAGTAGATGTGTTACCAGCCCTCCCTGACACCCACAGGCTGTTTATGTACCTGTCCACCAAGATGAAAAGAGATTGGGTTCTGGCATAAAACCCTCCTTGGATTGAATTCCACTCAAGGTGAGTTAGTGTGCCTCCCCACTGACTCACTTTCCCTCTCTGAATAATATGGAATGCAAAGCAATATTTTTTTGGTTGCTTACTGAGCCGCAGGCTGCAAGTGTGCTCACAAAAACCCTATGGCTTACGTGCTATTATCCATGTTATACAAAGGAGGAAACTGAGGCCCAGTGTGAGTTACAAACCTTCATGACTGGTACTTGGTAGAACCAGATTTGCAACTTCATGGTATAATCAGGAGCCCGGACTCATCACACGTCGCACAGCCTCCCATACCTCCCCCGCGGGGCCCCTGAGGACTGAGAAGAAGATGGTCACTGTTTAACTCTGAGCTTGGCACAAAATAAACACTCATGAAATAGTAGCTATAACCAGGTTCTCCTTCTTTGTCAGCCAATTCCATATGCATGACCGGAGGCAAAACATTGTGACTTCTCTGTGCCTCAGTTTTCCCATATGGAGTACAGGTCTGTGGAAATGTCCTCCTAACTTAACCTAACCTAAGAGTCTCATAGAATCTACCAGAGAAATCACTCACTTCACCCGTCAGGATATGTCCTCATCCCTGAATTGAAGTGGCTGGTGATCCTTAAGATCCTTAAGAACACCAGTAGTGTCACTGAACACCATTCTGGTTCAAAGACAATGAAGTCATTTCTGTGGACCATTGAGAAAGACAAATATCATGGACTGTAGGCATGAGAGCCAAGACCCATGGGCTACCCTTTGGCGCTGTCCTTGTGAGGGTTCTGGAGCCCTCTTAACAGAAAGGCTGAGTGAGTCTTTACAATGTAATCAGCAAACAGGCTTGGGGGCAAAGAGGTGGTCCGAAAGCTTTCTAGTATTCTGACCCACGGTTTGGGCTCATTTGTCCATCCAGTGACACAGCGTGTCTAATCTCAACCTCATTCAATCAGAAAGAGTGTAAGAAGGAAGAAGGCATGTAGGGTACAGTGGGGTCTCTAATTAGCTGGGTTGAGCTCTACTTCCCAATGTTAGGTGGGAGAGAATCCAAAATGACTTAGCACCTCACAGTAAAAATGACCATACATGCAGGGAATTGGTCAAAAGAGATGACTAAGAAGATGCTTGGTGCATTTAAAACTTGTTGCATTTTAAATGCAACAAGGATGCAACAAGGAAGCTTGTTGCATTTTAAAATTCAATTAGATCTTGTGTGGCTGCCTCTTTTCACTTGGTGTAATGTCCTCCAGGTTGATCCATGTTGTCACATATGGAAGAATTTCCTTCTTTTTTGGAGACTGAGTAATATTCCATTATATACATGTATACGCCACCTGTCTTTGCCCATCCATCTGTCAATGGACATTTAGGTCGTTTCCAAGTCTTGGCTACTGTGACCAGTGCCGCTGTGAACATGAGAGTGCAGATATCTCTTTAAGATCCTGATATCAATCCTTTTGGATAAAGGCCCAGAAGTGGGATTGCTGGCTCATAGAGCAGTTCTATTTTTAATTTATAGAGAAACCTCCATACTGGTTTCCATAGCCACTGTGCCATTTTACATTCCCACCAACAGTGTGCAAGGGTTCCAGTTTCTCCAAAGCCTCGCCATTGCTTGCTGCCTTTCCTTTTTTGTTGTTTTTTTTCTTTTTGTGTTTTTGTTTTTTTGCCTTTCTTTTTTAATAACCGCCCTCCTGACAGACGTGAGGTAATAGCTCATGGAGGGGAAATAGGCAAATGAGTTGTCACATTAATGGGTAAAGAAACCAGTAATATTGGGGGCAATCATCATACCACAACAGAAAATACATTATGTATGCCTCAAATAATGCAATTAACTCTTACTTTAAATTCTTGGTCTTCTTATTATTATTAACCTGTTCATTTCAGGGAGGACTTCCCAATTACATCTGTTAAACACACACATGTAGTGTTATTATACAAAGAAATTCCTTGTCTAAAGAAAAGGATAGGTGAATCTAGGGGTAAAAGAAGAGAGAAGCTGTCTTCTGCAGTGAGGGGGACTTGAAACATGCCTTCCAGAGGGAGGCCAAATATAGGGGTATTTCTTTGGAGAAAGGAGAGGGGCTGAGTTCCTCTTAATATAGCAACAAGCATGAATCAGATTTTCAAGGAAGTCTGGCTTTTGTCCCTTACAAGAAGATGCCCCTCTCTGCAGCTTCCCTTGACTGCAGTGCTGGGAACCTGTGTTCTGCGACTAGAGAGACCCCTTCTGCTCAAACGATGTTGGTGCAAGGTGGCCAACCAGGGAGACCTCACGGGCAATGCGGGGAAACAGGAGATGCCCAAATCTGCCTGGGGTCTGGACTGCCCCCACGTGTCAGAACACCCCTCTGCCCCTCGCTGTGCAGGCCCTGGGCCCCCATGTCATCCAACCGGCTCTTTCCAGCTCCAGTGACAGCTGGAGAGGACAAGGGTGGGACATTGCTGTCCCTTTCCATGAAACTCTCAGAGCCGGCTGCAGGAGAGGGCAGGCATGTGTGACTAGAATGTGGGTGGGTGGGGGGTCTCTACCAGAAGGGATAGCAGGGCAGTGATGATCCTTTTGGAGGAATACACAGAACCTTCTCAGAGGCCTGCTGGAGGGACCCCGGCCTGGCACCATGGGACCCCAGGGTTTTTTCTGGGGCTGGGGCATGCAGTGGGAAGCTGAGAATGGGAAAAAGCCAAGGCTGGAGAGGCAGGATGAGGGGATGTGGAAGGGGCCTGTGTACCCCACGGAGGGTTTGCAATTTGTCCTATTAGCAGTGTGTGGCTTTTTAGGATTTCAGTGAATGCTCAAGATTTAGAAAGGAAACCTGGGACTCCTCCAGGATGCACACCTGGACTGGGTTTGGAATGACACAGGGACAAAGTGACAGGACAGTGGCCTCCCAAGGAGCCAGAGACATCTTCCTTTACTTAGCCTGTTTTTCTGCCCAAACGTCATTTATCACCTCTCTCCCAAGAACAGTGTGATGCATTTATGACCAGAGGGGCTGGCTATGGAGGTCCATACCAATTCCTAATTTAAAGCAAATAATCACAATGACAACAAAAAAGTCTCTATCCCTCCATGGGACTTCTGAGGCAACTAGAATCTAACCTAGAGGAAGTTTGCAATAAGGCAGGAGTAAAAAGATGAAAAAACAAATATAAGAAAGAAAAGCATGACTAAATTCACTTTTAGAGGGCATGAGTCTTTTAAGAAAGATAAATTACATCACTCTAGTCACCAGGTGACCCTCGTGATAGAAGAGGTCAGTAAAGAAATGACTCGTGTCCCAAATGGCCCAGACCTTTAGCATCTCTACAATCTGTTGTTAAATGCCCAGGAAAAGAGTGATCCTGATAAGATGCAAATAGAATAACCCACTAGAAATCAGAAGCCTGAGATCCTGCTCAAGCAGAGCCTGGCCCTAGCTGGCTCTCCCAGACAGACATCTGCGGCTGCCCTGGCTTCTGGGCTCCACCTTCTGCTGTCTGGGGTTCCTGGGTACAGAGAGGAAGTGAGAAGTCCATTTGGCAACAAGGAGTAAATGGAGGCTTTGCTTCTGGATCCAGAAAGCAGCACCGTTCTCCTAAACTCCCTGGAGCTGCTGAACTGATGCCAAGCCCAGGGAATATTCCAAAGCCAAGGCTTTGCCTCAAAGCCCTTCAAGTGACCTCTCCACGAGGTCGGCAGTGGAAAGCAATGGCCCCCCAAGCTCCTGTTACCAACCAGGGGCTCCAAGTCTGGTAACGTGAGCCTTCCCTGGGGCCCCACCCTGTGGCTTTCTTGTAACCCTGGCTGCCTGGAGCAGACAGACTCAAAAGCTGCTGACAGTCCTCTTTCTGGAAAAGAGCAGGAAATGGGGCTCCCTGAGACCCTGGAGGCGTCTCCCCTCAAAGACCCTTGAAAGGCCAGGAACGTCCCCTTGGGAAGAAGGGCCATCCGACTAAAGCCCCAGAGCCAAGGGTTTCATGGTGACCCCCAGCTATAAAGAAGTCCAGGTTTCTCCCTCTCAAAAGCAGGGGCCTTCCCTTGTGCGTCCCTCTGCTGCCCCTGCCTGTCACACTTCCGTGCATGCAGTAGGTGCTCAATCATTGTTGACCGCGTGCACAGAGTTGATAGCAGAATTACATCTCCTTTGTCACCTCTGTCCCCAAACATCAGCAGCAATGGTCGTCTTAGCGCTTTGGGTGTCCCCACCCCACTGTTTCCAGCAACCCCATGAGGCAGACCCCCTTATCAGCCCATTTTCCACATTAGGGTCTGGCACTAGCAGAGCTGGGCTGCGTGTGCATAGGTCACGGCCTCTCAAAGGCACACTTCTCCTTGCCCAGTCCCCAGCCCCAGGAGTCCCTGAGACTGTGCCTCAAGGAAGGTCTCCTTCCCAGCCAAAGGGTTGACAGCCAGGTCGGCACTTTCTTCCCATTTGCAAACCCGGGAAATATTGTAGGTGTTGTCCTCTCTATCGCCCTCATCTTTTGTTCATGCAGCAAAGAATTTGGGGGTCTCTATGGTGTGGTCTGCGGGGCACATGAGAGAATAATGACCATGACATGTGTGGGTCTGTGTAGATGAGCGTCTGTGCATTACTGAGGCCAGTGAGGACTGAAGACAAGGAGGAGAGAAGCAGTTACAACAACCAGAAAACCCCTATAACTAGTCTCCTTGCCTCTAACTTCTGCTGCCCTCACAACCACCACCCACCCACCTCCAAAAACCGGCCTTCCTAGAAGGCATTCGGAAAGGTATCTAAGGTACCTGCTGTCCATCGCTCCCCAGGAGCATTGACGAGTGGGAAAAGCATAGATAGCAGAACAAGTGAAACTTCAGTCTGAATTCCAGTTTCACCATTCCCTAACCGATGACCTTGCTGAACCTCAGGTCACAGCTGTAAAATAATTTTCCCTTCGGGGCTCACGGAGGGACTGGCCCCAGGTGGGACAAGGCACATTTGGGGTGTGGGGTCAGGGGGTAAATGTCCAGTAGGGAAATGGAGACAGCTCATGAAAAGCAGTCTGGGGAAGTGTGCCTGGAGACAGAAAGAGAAATTTGGTGCTCAAATGGGAGTGGGAGCTTGGTGGAGAGAGGGGGTGATCAGGGATGGGAGGGAATTCTGCACCTTTATGAGCTCAGGAGTGTAAGCAGCAGAGAAAGGCTGAGTCACAGGGAGAGGAAGGGTGACTTGGGACACTTGGAAACCAGCAGGTGGTTAAAGAATGAGATAGGATGGGGGCAAATAAGTTGGTCCCTCTGCTCAGAGCCGAGTGGGTAGGAGGGAAGTACAAGTGTGGAGAGGTAGAGAGAAATGCCCAAGTAGCCCACGGACACATGGGAATGGTAATTCCTGATCTTACACCCCCCCTTTTTTTCTTTCTATGAAATTGGCATAAAAGCCGCTGTGAGGACTAGGAAGTGAAATACTTAAAGGAAGTTTGAGATGATGGGGAGGGGAGAAGATGTGAGGTTTGAACCCCGAGTGTGGTTATGGAAGAAGGAGATGATTAAAGCTGATGGGAACCTCTGAGTTCTAGCTGAGTTAGGAAACCACAAAGTTTGGTTGTAAAATTATACTTAAAAACAAACTGTAGTTAAAAAACGGTAGAGGATCATGAAAAGTCATGTAGAGGGCCCCTACAGCTCCACTGGGGCTGGGGGGGCACAGAAGAATGGGGAATTGATGCGACAGGAGAGAAAAAGTGGACAATGGGCAGAGGGGCAGGAAGGGGAGCCCTTGCGATGACCCAACACTGCAGGGATAAGCAGCACAGCCAAATGGAGCCGATCTCGAATGCCTGAGCGTTGGTCCAAATGTGTTCGGAGCCCAAGCCCACCTAAGATCTAAGACAGAATTAAACACTGCACGGACTCTTAAAAAATAATAAGTAAACAGAATCAGCATGGTACAAACACGTCCTGCTTTGGCCAGGAGATGACGTAGGAATCCAGCACATTCGCGTTGGTCTTGCTGTCTATAAAGGATGGGGCTGTGAGAGCCCCATCCACCATCGGCTTGGGCTCCAGAAGCTGCTCCCGACACCCCCAGCAAGCGTTTACCTAAAGCTTCTCGTGAGCCAGACGTTCTAATCCCATCCAGGGTCCTTCCTTTCTGGAAGTTTTCAGTTCCCGGAGTCCAGCCCGGGGCTGCCGCCAGCTGGCCAGCTGGGAGAGCCCGCCGCCTGGTGGCCACACGGCCTGCCTGCAACGTGCGCGCCCGCCACCCCACCACGTGAGAAAGCTGTCATTCCCGGAGACCCAGAAGCCCCACCTGAGCGGCTGCCCCTTCCTTTCCCTTTCTCCCCACCTGTTTCCACGAATTAGAAGCCACTGAAATGTAAAAGCAAATAAATAACAAATCGTAGCGGGAAAGACCAAAGAACCCGAGAGAGCTACTGAGTGTCCCCTTGGCCTTCCTGCCTATCGGAGACGGCCACAGGCAGCTTGGGAATCTCACTCTTGAGGTGCCAAAAGCAACAGGAGCCGCCGACCAGAAATCCATGTGCTTCTTCCCCTCCCTTTCCCGCTGGATTATTTTCCCATTACCTCCAGCTTTAAGGGGGACTTATACAGAGGGCCCATGGGAAGCAGGGCCTGCTGGCAAACTCTGGAGAATGACAGGCTTGGGCCATAGTTGCACATACATCAAGTGGACCTACGGAAGACCCTCCTGGTTTCTTTCATTAAAAAAAAAAATTATGGTGTCTTAAGGAAAATGGGACAGATAAGGACAGACCCCACACAGATGAATCTCTGTGCTCTCTGCAGTTCTAGCCCCTGACAGAATCTTACAGCTCCCTTTTCTTTGTTCTCCTACAAAAGGATGGATCCCAGGGAGGCTAAGATTTGTACAGGCAGTCAATGAGAAAGGAGGCTTTGGCAAAATTCTATTTCATTCCATCATGGTCAAAGCCAAACAGGAAAATACAAGAAAAATAAAACCTGAGTTATTGGATTTGGGTTTTAATGATCATGTGACTATGCATTTCTTATTTGTCCTATCTTCTCCCTGTTCAATTGCTATGTTCTATGTTTGCATAGCCACAGGCTGGAATGAGGAAGGCTCAGCAGAGGAAGGAAGGAAGAAAGGGGTGGGGGAGGAGGGAGGGAAGCGGGAGGAAGGAAGGAGGGAAGGAAGGAAGGGAGGGAGGGAAGGAAGAAGGGAGGGAGGGAGGAAGAAAAGAAGGGAGGAAGGAAGAAAGGGAGGGAGAGAGGGAGGGAGGAAGGAAGGAGCAAGAAAGGAATGAGGGAGAAGAGAAAAAGGAAGGAGGCAGGGAGAGAGGGAGGGAACCGGGTTGACCCCATTTTCAGATGCTTAAAACCCACATCAACAGAGACTCTCTACTATGGCATATATCTGTGTCCTTCAGGTAATATCCCCATTCTCCAGTTTCCTTCATTCCTAAAGTCATATTTTGGGGTCTCATGCCTGTAGGACCCTTGGGGGGAGCAGAGGGAACAGAGAGGCTAATGCCTACTATGGTATCAATGAGTCATATTTACCTCCTCTCATTTAACATTTGGAATTCCAGCAGCCTTTATTGCCCTGACCTCAGTGAGTGAGGGTTATGAAATGCTGATCCCTCTCCCAGGGGGATGTTTGTAGGGCTGAAGGGAGAGTTGGGAGCTCTTTAATTACCTACAGATTTTATGCCGCTTGTAGCACTGAGCCAACATAACTGCTTTACCCAGAGCCAAAGGAGGCCCAGGAGGGTCCCGCCTGAATGCAGGCTCCTGAGCTCACTGTCTCTGAAATCATCATTTGGAATCTCCAGAGGAAGTCTGAGGATTTGGGGCAAGTGGGGGAACAGAACAGAGATAAGAGAGAAGAAGGAAGCCGGCAAGAAGAGGAAAAAAGAACTCCTTTGGGAAGCACTCAATGAGATTTAACTCTCCTGCTGGCCCACGCTGCTTCCATGAGCAGGAAGTCTCTGCAGGATGTGTTGGTCCTGATGGAAACAGGAAACTTGAAGAAGTATCTAGAAGAGGAAGAAATGTCTCCAAAGATAAATCAACATGCTGTAAACTCCATGATGGTACTTGTTTGGACACAAGCTAAGAAAAACAAGACACCAAATGATCCTGAAAACACACAGCTTAGCAGACCACGAATGGGGACCTGAAGACTGTGGGCTCTATGGCTGTTACCACGGGTCAGAAGTGCTGACCCCCAAACCCACAGTGGCTTTTCCTGAAATACCTAGGATTTCAAGCAAATGAAATCTAAGACCGTTATAACCTCAGTGGATCTCCATTCCTCCCTTCCCTTTATAAGCATAAGAAGTTTCCACCAGTTTTGACTCCACTTTTTTAGGAAGTAATTTCTGATTGCTCAAGACTGAGAAAGGGATCCCTCCTGCATGCTCCCAGTTTCCAGGACCCTGTTATAAAATAATCTGTTCTATAATCGCTTAATGACTCACCTGAATCCCTTACTCTACAAACCTAAATATGGCAGAGACTGGATCCTGTTTGCTCTGATATCCACAGCTAAGCCCAAGGCCTAGCACGTGGTAGGCCCACATGTGCCCTTCGTCCCCGAGCAGAGGACATGTATTCAATCAATATGTGTTAAATGGAATCATCTATTAGCCCTCCTTAATAATAACAGCAAATGTGTAGCTAGTTCCTGCTGATCTGCATACTTTGAACATATTAACTCATTTCACTTTTATCAGAACCTTCTGAGATATGGGCTAGAACTCTCCAGACAAAAGACTAACACACAGAGAAATGGAGTTTCTGCCCAGGGACAGCCAGCCTTTTAAAAGACTCCAGACCCAAGGCCCTCTGGCTTTAGGACCGCTGCTCTTGCCACTCTGCAATGCTGCCTCTTGCAACTTTTCGAGAAACTTCCAATTCAGCAAGCACTTACTTGACATCCAACTACTCCAGATCTAGAGGCACACAGTGGAGGAAACCATGATGCCTGTAAGGAGGAATTGACAGGAACATCTCAAAGAAGCTCCATGTTATGGGAGCAAAATGATTCTACCACGTCAAGAAGATCCACATATATCTGCTCAGAGAATATATATATATATATATATATTCCCATATTAAAGGATATATCCTTTATATATGGGAATGTTCAATAGGGTTTCCATTATAAAATGCTCAGTTTCTCTCTGAAGTAGGTTCTCTCTGACAGGACACTAAAGGCCCAGTGGTAGCTGAGCTCTGAGCAACGGGTCCCTCTCGAGCATTTGCAGAGTCCAGGTCCAGAGTCCAGCAACATTCACTGCTCCCATTGTACGATGGAAGCCAACACTACATATGCCTAAGTGTTTAAAAGTTTAACTCAAGCTAATATACTGATTAATGTGTATGTTCTATCCTCCTGGCTTGATAAACTTTTACAACAACAACATGTTTTCTTAAATGTGTAAAGCTATGGGCCTTTTTTTTTTAAGATTTTATTTATTTATTTGAAAGCAAGAGCAAGTGAGAGAGAGAGACAGAGGAAGCACAAACAGGGGAAGAGGCAGAGGAAGAGGGAGAAGCAGAGCTGCCCACTGAGCAGGGAGCCCAACACGAACACTGGATCCCAGGACCCCGGGATCATAACCCAAGCCCAAGGCAGATGCTTTTTTTTTTTTTTTAAGATTTTATTTATTTATTTGACAGACAGAGATCACAAGTAGGCAGAGAGGCAGGCAGAGAGAGAGAGAGGAGGAAGCAGGCTCCCTGCTGAGCAGAGAGCCCGACGCAGGGCTCGATCCCAGGACCCTGAGACCATGACCTGAGCCGAAGGCAGAGGCTTTAACCCACTGAGCCACCCAGGCGCCCCCCAAGGCAGATGCTTAACCAACTGAGCCACCCAGGTGTCCCAAGCTACTGTCTTAATAATATTGAGTCAGCAAAATATCAAAGATGTCGTCTGAGTTTAGTTATTATTTTGAAGGCTTGATTGATATAATAGAACAACAATGTTTGGGTGTGAATAAAATAAAGACAAATATAAGTAATAAATTGTTCTATATATTTACTCCATAAACTTTACTGCTCATGTCTACATTTTGGTCAAATCATCAATTATATTGTTATCATCAGAATTTTCAAATAATTTATGTCCTATTGACAGTGCTAACTTAAAGATAGAAGGTAATTATACTTAGGGCACCCAGGTGGCTCAGTGGCTTAAGCATCTGACTCTTGATCTCAGAATAGGTCTTGATCTTAGGGTCATGGGTTCAAGCCCCACTTTGGGTTCCATGCTGGGCGTGGAACCTACATATATATATATATGTAGGTTTATATGTGTGTAGGTTTTACATATATATGTATATGTTCCCTTTGAGTACAATTACCTTTATATATATATAAAGGTAATTTATATATATGTGTGTAATATATATATAAAGGTAATATATATATAATATATATTGTACTCAAATTGTACTAAAATATATATATATTATATATATATAAAGGTAATTGTACTCAAAGGGTAAACATTTTGAAAGTAGCCTATCACAACCGTAAATTGAAGTGAATGCTAAAAGGAGAAAGTCAATTATTGTTTTTCTTTCCTCAGTGCTTTTCATTTGCCACATATATCTTCACCATCACATCAGTCAAAACACCAACTATTTCTCTTGCCAAGGCTGCCTTTTCTCCTACCTCTCTCCAAGTTCCAATAGAAGATATTTGAAACATTTTCCTTCTCCTTACTCCTCTTTATCCCTAAAGTGTTCTTTTTATGACATTTTTCCTTCCCTATTTTACTATTTTGTTAAAAATACTTAGTTTCAGGACATTGTTAGAATGCCCCTTTCAGTCTGTGCGATCTATACCTTCTTTCCAAATCTTTATGTAGCACTTACTATACACATCCAAACAGATGTAAAAAACAAGCAAACAAACAAACAGAACCCTGAGTGGCTCAGTCGGTTAGGTGTCAACTCTTGGTTTCAGCTCCGGTCATGATCTCAGGGTCATGGGACTGAGCCCTGCATCTGTCTCCATACTCAGTGGGGAGTCTGCTTGAGATTCTCTCTCCCTCTGCTTCTCCCCTTTTTCTCTCTCTTCCCCCTCCCAAAAATAAATAAATCTTTTAAAAAATTAACTTTTGTGCTCCTTTGATTTTGCAGACTGAGGTTTTCTTTCAACTCAGAAATATGTCCTTCCATACTAGAGCTTTTTATAATATTGACTCTCTCCTATGTGTCTTTTTTCTTTCTAGAGTTTATGTATCACTTCCTTAAAGAATTCTTCCTTCATGTACTGGGGGTAAATAGTCCCCTCCTTTACTCTCTCATAGTACCATACACTTACCTCAACTTCAGATCTCAACACATATCATTTCCTAGGTAGTTGTCTCTCCCCACCAATGAACTTCAGGCTGCTTAAGGACAGACAATGTGTCATGTTCACTGTTGTATCCCCAATACCTATTTCAGTGTCTGATACATGGTAGGTTCTCAAGAAATATTGGCTGCTATTAAATGAATGAAATAGGCTCTGACTTCCAAATACACTAGGTGTTGCTGGCAAATCATCTAGCAAGACCACCAGGCAGATCCCTTCTGTTGATCCATGGACATTTCTATCAGGGAGCCAGCTAAGTCTATGCAATGTCTAAGGGGTACCCATCTGTCTTGTTGAAGCCCACCTAAGGGTCTCAGTCTGCCAGCACCATCTCCTCTAACCCTTTCTCTCTCTCTTTCTTTCTTTTTTCTTTCTTTCTTTCTTTCATTTAAGAGGTAGAGTTTTGTGATTCATCGGTTGCATATAACACCCAGTGCTCATGATATCAAGGGCCCCCCTTAATGCCCATTACCCAGTTACCTCACCCCCCACCCACCATCCCTCCAGTATCTTTCAGTTTGTTTCCTATAGTTAAAAGCCTCTTACAGTTTGTCTCTGTCTCTGATTTCACCTTATTTTATTTTTCTGTCCCTCCCCTATGTTCATCTGTTTTGTTTCTTAAACTCCACATATGAATGAAATCATATAACATTTGTCCTTCTCTGACTGACTTATTTTGCTTAGCATAATACCCTCTAGCTCCATCCATGTCACTGCAAATGGTAAGAGTTCATTCTTTTTGATGCTGAGTAATATTCCAGTGTGTGTGTTTGTGTGTGTGTGTGTGTGTGTGTGTGTGTGTGTGTGTGTGTGTATACCACATCTTCTTTATCCATTCATCTGTCTATGGACCTCTGGGCTCTTTCCAAATTTTGGCTACTGTGGATATTGCTGCTGTAAACATTAGACTATAGCTCTCATTTCTAAGCATGCTTTCAACATCTTACTGGAAGGAACAGAATGGTTTTAGGAGATGGACGAGATTTCTGAACCACCCAGAGAGTAGAGAACTTCAAAGTCTAAGAGGTGCACAAGAGTCTGGAATTTTAAGTCCTTCAGAGTGCAGCAAAAAGAAAAGTCAATCCCATGCTGAGGGGCACAGTCCACGAGCCACCTGCTGCATATCGTCAGGCTGGCTCTCGCCCTGTCCTCACCTTTGCCCAAAGCTTTCATCTTACTTGATTAAGATTTATTTCTATGGTACCACCACTCAGATTGTAAAAGAACAGTGCAAAATGGCATCTGGCCTCAATTTAAGTTCTTCATGGAAAATTCTGCCAGCCTCCCATTTACTGTTCTTATTAAGACAGAAAAAGACAAAAATTCACAATACCAACATTTAAGACTCTTGATAAATCTGGGAAGACCACTAGCTATGGACCCTATAGAACTTGGCCGATGGGGTAGGGAACAAGGCAGACATGCTCATCCCCTCGCTTTGCTTCAGGCTACATGATCTGATCAGCATCAGTAGGGAAGCCAGGGAGCTGTCCCTCTGTCATGGAGGCACTTCTCTTCTCAACTGTGCCACTTTCCCAGCCCTCTCTCATGCTCAGATCAGAACCTGCTTCCATAACTACTTAGAGGCTGCAAATCTAAGGGGAAAAAAAATAAATTAATTAAAAAAAAAAAACCTGGACAGAAGCTAGGTTTGGGGACTAGCAGCAGCCCATGGCCTCCTGTGAGGCTGAGCACCAGAACAAAAGCCAGAAGAGCCCAGTGAGGCAATGCATAACAACAAAAGGAAGGTGAGTCCCATGGCTGCAAATGCTGGAGCTTAATGGTGTTCAGGCAGCCTCTGTGTTCAGCTTGACAGAGCAAACTACAGGTGGTAGAAGATGCTTTCTCATGCCAATTGAGCAAGCTGGCTGAAGAGCCAGCAGACACTAAGTCTGTATCAGCCTGACTTTTTTTTAAAGATCAATTTATTTATTTATTTGAGAGATAGTGCATGCATGTGCCCATGGGAGGAGCAGAGGGACAGAAACTCGGGCAGAGTCCCACTGAGCATGGAGCCCCAGGGCTTGATCTCTCCACCCTGAGATCCTGACCTGAGCTGAAACAAAGAGTCAGAAGCTCAACCAACTGAGCCACCCAGGCACCTCTCTAGCATTTTTTTAAAATTAACATCTAATGTATTATTTGTTTCAGGGGTACAAGTCTATGATTTATCAGTCCTACACAATTCACAGTACTTACCATAGCACATACCCTCCCCGGTGCGCATCATCTAGCCACCCTATCCCTCCCACCCCCTCCACTCCAGCAACCCTTAGTTTGTTTCCTGAGATTATCAGTCTCTTTTGGTTTGTCTCCCTCTCTGTTTTGTCCCATTTCATTTTTTCTTCTCTTTCCCCCATGATCCTCTGCCTTGTTTCTCAAATTCCACATATGATCATAGGGAGATCATATGATAATTGTCTTTCTCTGATTGACTTCTTTTGCTTAGCATAATACCCTCTAGTTCCACCCATGTCATTGCAATCAGCCTGACTCATATACCTGTTGAAATGAACAGGGAGTTGAACACGTGCCTAAGGATACAGAAGGCATATACAAGCCATCTGCATACTGAATATTTGCAAACATTTTGTTTGGTTAGCCATGGGTCTTCTTTTAAAAAAAGATTTTATTTGTTAATTTGAGAGATAGAGAGAATGAGCACACAAGCAAGGGGAAAGGCAGAAAGAGAGAGAGAAGCATGCTCCCCACTAAGCAGCGAGCCCAACATGGGGCTCAATCCCAGGACCTGAGATCATGACCTGAGCCAAAAGCAGAGGCTTAACTGACTATACCACCCAGGCACCCCTGGTTAGCCATGGGTCCTACAGGGGGAAAAAAAGTTACAGAGCATGAGAAAAGTTTTATCATCTTAAAGGCTCTGGAAAATAACAAATCTCTAAAATGATGGCTTCAATATATTGCCAGAAGTTATGGTCTCTTTGAACTAGTAACAGAACCCTTAAGGAGAGATAGGATATGATTTTTTAAAATGTCCAAAAAAATAAAAAGGAGATTAATCAAAATATGGAATATTACAAACTAAGGAAAAGTATAGTCTCAGAATTACACTGAAGGCAGGAAAAAGGAGAATGGAAATTGTAGGGCTGAAAAGACACAGTTGATAACTGGAGAATAAACTTGAAAAGTTCTTTCAGACCACAAAGGAAAAAAGTCAAATGAAAACAGAAAAAATATGAGACATGGAGGACAAAAAGTGAAGTTTGTGTCTAAGGCTCACAGTAACCCCGAGGAATAAACCAAAACTGCTCAAACCAGAGTAATAATCAGAACCATAACTAAAGAACTTTTTTTTGAGGAAGAAAAATATATCTTTGAAACTGAAAGTGTACACCATGTCCCAAGCTGAAGCAACAACAAGGAGGCATGTTCTGGAAATGTGTTATAAACATAAGATAACAGGGGAAAACCCTGCAAGTGTACAGGTGAAAAACCAAGTTACCTGTAGTGGAACAGTAAAAAATATTGGTGGAATATTTATGGAGGATATTGAAATACAAGAATTCCACGCTCAGTGCTGTTGTCTTTCACTTTGAAAGGAAATGAGAAAATATTTTCAAGTATTCAGGAGCTCAGAAAATATCATGCTGTATACCTTTTTTGTTCTTTTTTTTTCCTTTAAAGGTTTTATTTATTTACTTGACAGAGAGAGAGAGAGTTCACAAATAGGCAGAGAGACAGGCAGAGAGAGGGGGAAGCAGGCTCCCCACTGAGCAGACAGCCCGATGCAGGACTCAATCCTAGGACCCCGAGATCATGACCTGAGCTGAATGCAGAGGCTTTAACCCACTGAGCCACCCAGGCACCCTACCTTTTTTGAACACACATACCAAATGAGGAAGGAATTTTAAAACTTAGGAATGAGGATGTCATGAAAGCATCACACCACCAGGCAATATTTAAATGAATTACGTCTAAAATTAAATCTAAACAATGGCCCTAAACCATGGTTACAAAAATAAATGCAAATTTCAGAAGTGGATTTTTTAAAAAGGAAAATGCAGAGCATAAAACAATAATTCTTTTGCAACCATCATTTGGATTAAAGACTCAGAAAAATGGAAAAGGTGTATGGAAACTGCTTAGCTGCACTATTTTCTATAGGAAATGCTTCAAGAAGCAACTTTACTCTTGACTTTGTATAATTAAAGAAATGCAGATTAAAATATTTTTATAAATGTCAAGGTAACCGATGGATGGTGCAGTTAAAAGTGTAACTCATTCCACTGCTTCTATATGTTTCTTTCCCCTGCAGCTCAGGATTACACAAACAACTGTGCCTTCTCTTCCTTCCAACCTATACCCCTCCTACCAACAATTAAGCACCTTCAAGTCTATGCAATCTTTAAAATATATTTGTATATAATTTCAATCCCGCATCTCCTTCTAACCTGGAGATCGTCAGTTTGGGTTGAATATTAGAGTCACCTAGGAGTTTTATAAACTGTCCCAGTGCTTGGGTCTAACTCCCAGAGATTCTGATTTAATTGGTCTTGAGAATGTCCTTGGCATTGGGATTTTTAAAAGGATTTCACATAATTCTATCATACAGACAAGGCTGAGAACTATGTTAGCCCTTACTCTGTGCTTCCCTTCTCATCAAAATGCCTAGACATTTTCATAAAACCTGCTTCCATTCCTTTTCCCCTAACATTTATTCAAATCACAACCAGGTTTCTGCCTCCAACACATCCCTGAAATAGGTCTTGCTAGAGGCATTAAAAACCCAGATGCCACGAAATCCAACACCATGTTTCAGTGCTCATCTCTGCAGACTTCTCTGCAGCTTTAGATGTTTATTATGACCTGTTATTTCTTGACACACTCTCTTCCTTTAGATGCCAAGACTCTGCACTCTTCAGCTTGTTCTTGGACATCTCTGCGGCTTCTCAGAGATTTATCCCTTCCCTACCCTGACATCAAAGGTAGATGCTGGGGGGGGGGGGGGGGAGGAGCAAGATGGTGGAGGAGTAGGAGACCTAAATATCATGGGGTCCCAGGAATTCAGCTAGATAATTATCAAACCATTCTGAACACCTACAAACTCAACAGGAGATTGAAGAGAAGAGCAGCAATTCTAGGAACAGAAATGTGACCACTTTCTGGAAGGTAGGAAGTGCAGAGAAATGAACCCAAGGTGGCATATGGGAAGATAGACTGGCGGAGGGAGGGGCCAGCTCCTGACAAGTGGTAGAGCAACAGAGCACAAACTTGGAACTTTTAGAAGTCTGTTTCACTGAGTGATGTCGCTCCAGATGCTAAGCAGGAGTGGAGCCCTTATGGGGACAGTGTGGTCTCAGGACCCACTGGGCCACAGAAAGATTGGGGGTGTCTGAGTGTGGCAGAGCTCCCAGGTATCAGAGCGGGGAAGCTGGCAAAGAGACGGAGCCAAAGTGTGCGCTCTCAACTTGGAGTTACCTTAAACTATGATCTGAGGCACAATCAGGCCACTGGTCCTTGAGCAGGGACCCCACAAGTGGCAGATCCAGGGAGGCTCACCTTCCTCCTCCAGGAGGAGTAGTGTGGGAGCATGCTGCAGGAATCTGCTTGGTTTGGAGACTCCAAATGGGGCTGTGTGCCAGAGATAGGTGAGCTCGAGTGCTGTCAGAGACCAGGAATATGGGAGGGATTAAGTACTTTTCTCTGAGGGTGCATGGAGGAGTGGGGCCCTGAGCTCTTGACTCCTACAGGGCCCCAGATTGGGAAGTCGCCATCTTTATTCCTGTCCTCCAAAGCTCTATGGAAAGCATTCAGGGAACAAAAGCTACTGAGTGAGAACCCAAGCAGATTACTTAGCCTGGCCTCTGACAAGGGCGGTGCAATTTTGCCTTGGGCAAGACATTTGAGAATCACTGCAACAGCCCCTCCCCCAGAAGGTCAGCACAAACATCCAGCTAAGACCAAGTTACCGATCAATGAGAACTGCGGAACTCCAGAACTACAGGAATACAGCACATAGAATTCATGGCTTTTTTCACAAAATTCTTTAGTCTTTCAAAGTTAATTTAATTTTTTTTTTATTCTATGTTTTAAAAATTTTCCTCTTTCCTATTTTAATGTTTTTGAACTATTTTATCTTACCAATACCTTTTTAAGCATCTTTTAAAAATTCCATTGTTATAGTCATATTCTATCCTTTCATTCTATTTAACCTTATTTTTTTTATAAATATAGGTTTTTCTTTCTTTAAAATTTTGGGATGCAGTTTCTTCTAATCAAAATATACCCTAAACCTAGTGCATGGCTTTGTTCTAGTCTTTGATCTAGCCTGATCACATTCTTTCCTCTTTTTCTTTTTTCTTTTTTCAGCCAACTTCTTATCAATTCTTTTTTTTTAGAATCTTTTCAAACTTTCATCTTTTTTTAAAAAAATATTTTATTTATTTATTTGTCAGAGGGAAGGAGAGAGAGAGAGAGCACACAAGCAGGCAGAGAGGCAGGCAGAGGCGGAGAGAGAAGCAGGCTCCCTGCTGAGAGGAGCCCATGCGGGACTTGATCCCAGGACCCTGGGATCATGACCTGAGCCGAAGGCAGCGGCTTAACCCCCTGAGCCACCCAGGCATCCCCCAAACTTTCATCTTTAAAGTCATAGTCCATCCCTTCATCGTGTTTACCCTTATTTTTGTATATATATAATTTTTTCTTTCTTTAAAATTTTGGGAAGTAGTTTCTTCCAAAAGACCAAAATACATCCAAAACCAAGTGTGTGGCTCTGTTCTATTATATTATATATTATACATATATATGTACACATATATATGTATATATATTATACATATTATATATATGTGTACATATATATGTATAATATATATAATTTTCCCCCTCCTTTCTTCTCCCCCTGGTTTCAGGTCTCTTCTGATTTGGTTAGTGTATATTTTTCTGGAGTCATTGCTACCTTTTTAGTATTTTGTTCTCTCCTTCATCTATTCTTATCTGAATAAAATGACAAGGTGGAAAAACTCACCTAAAAAAAAGAAAAAGAGGCTATACTGATGGCTAGGGGTCTAATCAAAATGAACGTTAGTAATATGTCATAACTAGAGTTCAGAATGATGATTATCAAGGTGCTAGCTGGTTTTGAAAAAAGCATGGAAGATACTAGGGAATCCCTTTCTGGAGAAGTAAAAGAACTAAAATGTAACCAAGTTGAAATCAAAAAAGCTATTAATGAGGTGCAATAAAAAATGGAGGCTCTTACTGCTAGCATAAATGAGGCAGAAGAGAATATTAGTGATATAGAAGACCAAATGATGGAGAATAAAGAAGCTGAGGAAAAGAGAGACACAACTACTAGACCACAAGGGGAGAATTCGAGAGATAAGTGATATCATAAGACAAAACAATAAATACAATATTAGAATAATTGGGATCACAGAAGGAGGGGGGGACAGAAGGATATTAGAGCAAATTATAGCAGAGAATTTGCCTAATCTGGGAAAGGTAACAAGCATTACAATCCAGGAAACACAAAGAACCCCCTCAAAATCAATAAAAATAGGTCCACACCCTGCCATCTAATAGTAAGACTTACAAGTCTCAGAGACAAAGAGAAAATCCTGAAAGCAGCTCAGGACGAGAGGTCTATAACATACAACAGTAGAAGTGTTAGATTTCCTATCCACAGAGACCTGGCAGGCCAGAAAGGACTGGAATGATATATTCAGAACACTAAACAAGAATAATATGTAGCCAAGAATACTATATCCAGGTAGGTTGTCATTGAAAATAGAAGGAGAGATTTAAAAAAAAAAAAAAAGCTTCCAGGACAAACAAAAACTAAAACAATTTGCAAACACCAAACCAGTCTTACAGGAAATATTGTAAGGGGTCCTCTAAGCAAAGAGAGAGCCTAAAAGTAACAGACAAGAAAGGAAGAGAGACAATAACCTTACACCTAAAGGAGCTAGAGAAAGAAAAGCAAAGAAAGCCTACACCCAGCAGGAGAAGAGAAATCATAAAGATCAGAGCAGAGGGCACCTGGGTGGCTCAGTGGGTTAAAGCCTCTGCCTTCAGCTCAGGTCCTGATCCCAGGGATCAAGCCCCGCATCAGGATCCCTGCACAGCAGGAAGCCTGTTCCTCCTCTGTCTCTGACTACTTGTGATCTCTGTCAAATAAATAAAATCTTTAAAAAAAAAAGATCAGAGCAGAAATCAATGAAATAGAAATCAAAAGAACAATAGAACAAATCAACAAAACTAGGAGCTGGTTCTTTGAAAGAATTATTAAGATCAATAAACCCCTGGCCAGACTTATCACAAAGAAAAGAGAAAGGACCCAAATTAATAAAATCATGAATGAAAGAGGAGAGATCACAAACAACACCAAAGAAATACAAACAATTATAAGAGCATATTATGAGCAACTATATGCCAGCAAATTTGACAATCTGGAAGAAATGCATGCCTTCCTAGAGAAATATAAACTACCAAAACTGAACCGGGAAGAAATAGAAAACCTGAACAGATCCATAACCAGTAAGGAGATTGAAGCTGTCACCAAAAATCTCCCAACAAACAAGAGCCCAGATCCAGATGGCTTCCCAGGGAAATCCTACCAAACATTTAAAGGAGAATTAATATCTATTCTCCTGAAACTGTTCCAAAAAATAGAAATGGAAGGAAAACTTCCAAACTCATTTTATGAGGCCAGCATTACCTTGATCCCAAAACCTGACAAAGACCCCATCAAAAAGGAGAATTACAGACCAGTATCCTTGATGAACACAGATGCAAATATACTCACTAAAATGCTAGCCAATAGGATCCAACAGTACATTGAAAGGATTATTCACCACGACTAAGTGGGATTTATTCCTGGGCTGCAAGGTTTGCTCACCATCCACAAATCAATCAATGTGATACAATACATTAATCAAAGAAAGAACAAGAACCATATGATACTCTCAATAGATGCTGATTTGACAAAGTATAGCATCCTTTCTTGATCAAAACTCTTCACAGTGTAGGGATAGAGGGTACATACCTCAATATCATAAAAGCCATCTGTGGATGGTGAATATCATTCTCAATGGGGTGAATACGATTATCAATGGAGAAAAACTGAAAGCTTTTTCTCTAATGTCAGGAACATGGCAGGGCTGTCCACTATCACCACTGCTATTCAACATAATACTAGAAATCTTACCCTTGGTAATCAGACAACAAAAAGAAATAAAAGGCACACAAATTGGTAAAGAAGAAGTTAAATTCTCACTCTTTGCAGATGATATGATACTTTGTGGAAAACCCAAAGACTCCACTCCAAAACTGCTATAACTCATACAGGAATTCAGCAAAGTGTCAGGATATAAATCAACCCACAGAAATTAGTTGCATTTCTACACAACAACAAGAAGACAGAAGAAAGATAAATTAAGGAGTTGATCCCATTTACAATTGCACCCAAAACCATAAGATACCTAGGAATAAACCTAACCAAAGAGGCAAAGAATCTGTACTCAGAAAACTATAAAGTACTCATGAAAGAAATTGAGGAAGACACCAAAAAAATGGAAAACCATTCCATGCTCATAGGTTAGAAGAAAAAATATTGTGAAAATGTCAATGCTACCTAAAACAATCTACACATTTAATGCAATCCCTATCAAAATACCATCAATGTTTTTCAAAGAAATGAAACAAATAATCCTAAAATTTATATGGAACCAGAAAAGACCCTAGAATAGCTAGAGGAATGTTGAAAAAGAAAACCAAAGTTGGTGGCATCACAATTCCAGACTTCAAGTTCTATTACAAAGCTGTAATAATCAAGACAGGATGGTACTGGCACAAAAACTGATACATACATCAATGGAACAGAATAGAGAGCCCAGAAATGGAAAAGGAATGTCCAATGGAAAAAAGACAGTCTCTTCAGTAAATAGTATTGGGAAAATTGGACAGCCACATACAGAAGAATGAAACTGGATCATTTCCTTACACCACACACGAAAATAGACTCAAAATGGATGAAGGACCTCAACGTGAGAAAGGAGTCCATTGAGGAGAACACAGGCAGCAACCTCTTTGACCTCAGCCATAGCAGCTTCTTCCTAGAAACATCCCAATGGCAAGGGAAGAAAGGGCAAAAATGAACTATTGGGACTTCAAGATCAAAAGCTTTGCACAGCAAAGGAAACCATCTACAAAACCAAAAGACAACTGACAGAATGGGAGAAGATATTCGCAAATGACATATCAGATGAAGGCTAATATCCAAAGTCTATAAAGAACTTATTAAACTAAACACACAAAGAACAAATCATCAAGCAGAGAAATGGGCAGAAGACACGAACAGACATTTCTCCAAAAAGACATACAAATGGCCAACAGACATGAAAAAATGCTTGACATCACTTGCCATCAGGAAAATACAAATCAAAACCACAATGAGATAACACCCTCATACCAGTCAGAATGCTTAAAACTAACAAGTCAGGAAAAGACAGATGTTGGTGAGAATGTGGAGAAAGGAGAATCCTCCTACACTTCGGTGGGAATGCAAGCTGGTGCAGCCACTCCAAAAAACCATATGGAAGTTCCTCAAAAAGTTGAAAATACAGCTACCCTATGACCCCATCATAGAGTATTTATCCTAAAGATACAAATGTATTGATCCAAAGGGAGACATGCACCCAAATGTTTATAGCAGCAATGTCCACAATAGCCAAACTATGGAAAGAACCTAGATGTCCATCAACAGATGAATGGATGAAGAAGACATGGTGTATATATGCAATGGAGTAATATGCAGCCATCAAAAACCGAAATCCTGCCATTTGTAACAACGTGGATGGAACTAGAGGGTATTATGCTGAGCAAAATAAGTGAATCAGAGAAAGACAATTATCATATGATCTCTCTGATATGAGGAATTTGAGAGGCAGGGCAGGGGGTTGTGGGGGGGTGTAGAGAGAGAAAGAATGAAGCAAGATGGGACTGGGGAGGGAGACAAACCATAAGATAATAATTACATATGGCCATGTAAATTTTCATATCATTCGATGTTCAAGTAAAAAGAAATCAAGAGATTTGCCTTTTTTATATAATCTTAATTTCTAATTTCTCTTCAATGAAAACAGAAGGAATCCCCTAAAATGTTAATAGCAATTATTGTGGGTTGTAGAGTTATGGATGGTTTTTACTTGCTTTCAATATCTTTCAGAATTTTCTAAATTATTTGTAAGAAAAATACATTAATTGGCAAAAGTTGTATCAGCCAATTATGCTTCCTGTTATAGGTGACAGAAAACTAAATTCAAAGTGGCTTAGAAATGACAGGAATGGGGCACCTGGGTGGCTCAGTGGGCTAAGCCTCTGCCTTTGGCTCAGGTCATGATCTCAGGGTCCTGGGATCAAGCCCCGCATAGGGCTCTCTGCTCAGTGGGGAGCTTGCTTCCCCCTCTCTCTCTGCCTGCCTCTCTGCCTACTTGTGATATCTCTTTCTGTTAAATAAATAAATAATATTTTTTAAAAAAAGAAATGACAGGAATTTATGGGTAGCATAATTGAGAATGTTCGACTATGGTTTAATCAAGGCCCTAGCTTCATCTCCTGTGAATACTTTATGTTTGGTCCATTTCTGTGTTTAGCTTCATCCCTAGATTAACTTCCCTCATAATGGTAAAATGGCTGCAGTGGCTCCAGGCTTTTCTTCTTTATAGCATACCACACAGAAGGAAAAAAAAAAACAAACAAACCTCTGTGCACCACTCAGATTGGGCCAATTTAGGACACAGGTCTACTCCTGAACCAGTCACTGTGGCTTAGGGATGCTGCTAGTCCATTTCTCAATAGCTAGAGCTGGTGTTGTAGTCAGAGACCCTAGAACCATATGGCCCACCAAATACAAATTCAGGGCCATTGAAAATGGTCAAGGAGGGAGTGGATGCTTGATGAACCTGTCTGCTGTAAACATTTAAAAATAAAATATTTGCTTACCTAATTTAAAAGACTAAAAGGTGTAATGCAGTGAAAAGGGCACCAGGAAAAGACAAGGATGTTCCTTTCTTACCACTCCTTTGCAACATCATACTAGTTACAATATTAATGAAATAAGAAAGGAAAAGGTATACAGATTGGGAAGCAAGACATAAAACTGTTCCCAGATGACATGATTGTCTATGTAGACCATCCAAAAGAATCAAGGGAAAAACTCCTGGAACTAATAAAAGATTAAAGCAAGATTGCAGGATACAAGGTTAATATACAAAAGTCAATTGTTTTCCTATATACCAACAATAAACAAGTTGGATTAAAATTAGAAACACAAATCACTTACATTTGTGCCCAACAAACTAAAATACTTCAGTATAAATTTGACATATGTATAAGAACTATATGAGGAAAAGTACAAAACTCTGATGAATAAAGCCAAAGAACAAAATAAATGGAAAAATATCCAAGGGTAAGAAGACTCAATATTGCCAAGATGTCAACCCTTCCCAACTTGATCTCTAGATTCAAGGCAATCCCATTCAAAATCCCCGCAGGTTACTTTGTGGAGATAAAAAAAATTGATTCTAAGGTTTCCACGGAGAGGCAAAAGACCCAGAATAGCCAACATAATATGGAAGAAGAACAAAGTTGGAGGACTGACATTACTCAACTTTAAGACTTACTATAAAGCTACAATAATCAGGGGCACCTGAGTGGCTCAGCCAGTCAAGCATCCACCTTCAGCTTAGGTCATGATCCCAGAGTCCTGGGGTAGAGCCCTGCATTGGGTTCCCTGCTCAGTGGGGAACCTGCTTCTCCCACTCCCTCTCCTCCTGCTCATGCTCTCTGTCACTATCTCTCTTTGTCTCTCTCAAATAAATAAAATCTTTTTTAAAAAGTTACAGTAATCAAAACAGTGTGGAACTGGCAAAAGAATAGACAAATTATCAATGGGACAGAATAGACAGCCCCAAAATAGACCCATGTAAGTATAATGAACTAAACTTTGACAATGGCACAAAGGAAATACAATAGAGCAGAAACATTCCCTTCAACAATGGTGTTAGAACAAGGGGATTCCACGTACAAAACAGTGAATCTAGACACAGACTTTGCACCAGTCACAAAAATTACCTCAAAATGGATCATAGACTTAAATGCAAAACTATAAACTCCTAGAGGATAACAGAGGAGAAAACCTAAATAATCTTGGGTATGGTGATGTCTTTTTAGATACAACACAAGGACACAATGCATGAAAGAGATCATTGATAAGTTGGGCTTCATTAAAATTAAAACCTGGGGTGTCTGGGTGGCTCAATAGGTTAAGCCTCTGCCTTCGGCTCAGGTCATGATCACAGGGTCCTGGGATTGACCCCCACATCGGGCTCTCTGCTCAGCAGGAAGCCTGTATCTCCCCTCACCCCAGCTCTCTGACTGCCTCTCTGCCTACTTGTAGTCTCTGTCAAATAAATAAATAAAATATTTTTTAAAAATTAAATTAAATTAAAACCTGCTGCTCTGTGAAAGACAGCATCAAAAGAATGAGAATACATGTCCCAGATGGTGAGAAAACACTGGAAAAGACACATCAGATAAAGGACTGTTATCTAATACACACAAACTCTTGAAATTCAACAATGAGGGGTGTCTGGGTGGTTCAGTCATTAAGCATCTGCCTTTGGCTCAGGTCATAATCTCAGGGTCCTGGAATTGAGCCCCACATCAGGGTCCCTTCTCAATGAGGGGTCTGCTTCTCCCTCTGCCCCTCCCCACTCATGTTCTCTCTCTGTGTCTGAAATAAATAAATAAATAAACAAACTCAACAAATGAGACAACCTGATTTTTAAAATGGACCAAAGACCTTGCCAGACATCCCACCAAAGAAGATATACAGATGGCAAGTAAACATATGGAGAGATGCTCCACTTCATACGTCATCAGAGAAATAGAAATTAAAAGATGATACAACTACAGACCTGTTAGGTTTTCTTTATTTCCAGAACACCGACAAAACCTAATGCTGGCAAAGATAAGGAGAAATAGGCACTCTCGTTAACTGCTAGTGGGAATGCAAAATGGTATAGAACTTTGAGAGACATTTGGGCAGTTTCTTACGAAACCATATGTATCTTACCATGCAGTCCAGCAATTGTGCTCTTTGGTATTTACCCAAAGAAGCTGAAAGCACATGTTCACACAACAACCTGGCCAGATGTTTATAATAGCTTTGTTCATAATTGTGATGCCTGGAAGCAACCAAGATACCCTTCACTAGATGAATGTATGAGCTGCCATACATCCAGACAATGGAATATCATTCAGGTCTAAAAAGAAATGGCTGTGATCCATGAAAAGACACTAAGGAAGCTGAAATGCATATTTCTAAGTGAAAGAACTCAATCTGAGAAGGTCACATACCATGATTCCAAGTAGATGACATTCTGAAAAAAGCAAAACTATGGAGACAATAAAAGATTAGGCAGAGCATAGAGGATTTTTAAGGCAATGAAAATACTCTACATAATGTTATAATTAGGTAAATTACGGACTCTGAGTAATAATGTATCAATGAAGTTCATCCTTGGTTTAAAAAATTTTTTTTTCATTTTTCTGCATGTGGCTGCCCAATTTTCCCAACACCATTTGTTGAAGACAAATTGGATAGCCACGTGCAGAAAAATGAAATTGGACCATTTCCTTACACCACACACGAAAACAGACTCTAAATGGATGGAGGACCTCAATGTGAGAAAGGAATCCATCAAAATCCTTGAGGAGAACACAAGCAGCAACCTCTTCAACCTCAACCACAGCAACTTCTTCCTAGGAACATCACCAAAGGCAAGGGAAGCAAGCGCAAAAATGAACTATTGAGATTTCATCAAGATCAAAAGCTTTTGCACAGCAAAGGAAACAGTCGACAAAACCAAAAGACAGCGGACAGAATGGGAGAAGATATTTGCAAACGACATATCAGATAAAGGGCTAGTATCCAAAATCTATAAAAAGTTCAGCAAACTCAACACCCAAAGAACAAATAATCCAGTCAAGAAATGGGCAGAGGACATGAACAGACATTTCTCCAAAGAAGACATCCAGATGGCCAACAGACACACGAAAAAGTGCTCCACATCACTTGGCATCAGGGAAATACAAATCAAAACCACAATGAGATACCACCTCACACCAGTCAGAGTGGCTAAAATTAACAAGTCAGGAAATGACAGATGCTGGTGAGGATGTGGAAAAAGGGGAACCCTCCTACACTGTTGGTGGGAATGCAAGCTGGTGCAACCACTCTGGAAAACAGCATGGAGATTCTTCAGAAAGCTGAAAAATAGAGCTACACTATGACCCAGGAATTGCACTACTGGGTGTTTACCCTAAAGATAAAAACATAGTGATCCAAAGGGGCACGTGCACCCAAATGTTTATAGCAGCAATGTCCACAATAGCCAAAGTATGGAAAGAACCTAGATGTCCATCAACAGATGAATGGATAAAGAAGGGGTGGTACGTATATACAATGGAATACTATGCAGCCATCAAAAGAAATGAAATCTTGCCATTTACGACGACATGGATGGAACTAGAGGGTGTTATGCTGAGCGAAATAAGTCAATCGGAGAAAGACAACTATCACATGATCTCCCTGATATGAGGAAGTGGAGATGCAATGTGGGGGGTTTGGGGGGTAGGAAAAGAATAAATGAAACAAGATGTGATCGGGAGGGAGACAAATCATAAGAGACTCTTAATCTCACAAAACAAACTGAGGGTTGCTGGGGGTAGGGGTGGGGTTATGGACATTGGGGAGGGTATGTTCTATGGTGAGTAATGTGTAAACCTGGC
>RCUC01139284.1:0-15301 GCA_003697995.1 Taxidea taxus jeffersonii
CCCCCCCCCCCCGCACTGCAGGCTGTGCAGAATCCATTTAGGGGCTTGGCTCAGTTTGTGGCCACCCCATTGTCCCCTGTTCTGGGGGATCGGAACAGTCTTGCCTCCTCCTGGCCCCTGCCTCAGATTCCAGCCCCGGGGGCTGGCTGCTCCCCTGGGCTGTCGAGCCCCACCCGCTCGCCACCTGTCACCTGCCCAAACCCAGGGGAGCATACCTTCACCTGAGTCTCCTATACACACTGACTCTGGGCTATTCTATGGAGGTCCTCAGCTGGGGCTAGGGCACAGTGACAACAAATGTCCTTAACACAGACGGCAGACAGCCTTGAAGGCCCTTGGCCATCCCTACCTCTGGCATTTCTTGCTGGCCACTTGCCCCAGAACGCTGCTCCCCACCACTGTTCCCAGAGCCCCCTTTCCACCAAGACCACCTCCCAGCTCTTCCTCCTCTCCCTTCCTCCCACCTCCCCCTCTGGGCTGCCCTTACCCACATGCCACCCATTTTCCCTTTAATTTATCATCAGAGGAGTCCGCCTCCCTCCCACTTCGAGCTGGCCCCTCCTGCTAGACTGCCCGCCAGCCCACCCACCTGAGCGACAAAGCCAGCCCTCTCCCCACTGGCTTGGGAAACCACCATACATCCCGTCCCACCCAGAGTCCAACCCCACGGCCCCGCTCCGCCCCCTTTGCCCCGCTGGTGGCTACCGTGGCTCTACCTCTGTGGGCCCAGTGGGGCACCTTCTACAGAGCACTTGCCTTCCTATGGTCTAACGTCGTCCCTCCACTCCTGTGCACGGATGTTTAACTGTCCATCCTCCTCAATCAGCGCCGCATTTCCACTGCGCGCCGAGTTTGGGAACGTCGCACTGACCCAGTTTAATAGTCCCTGCCCTCCTGGCTCGTGGCACTAGGACAGCAAAGTCCCCAAATGACCAGAGGGCAACCCCGGAGCCTGACCCAGGGTGAAGGCAGCCCGAGAAGGAGGAGATGACTGGTGCCGAGGGAGGTGTGTGGTTCCCGGGCCAGCAGGTGGGTGTGCGTGGAGGGACCATACAGGCTCCCCGGGTGTTTCTAGAGAGGTGAGAAACCTCAAGGGTGAGGAAGGGGCCAGCTCAGTCCTTCCTGGCCTGTCCGTTCACACCAGGTTGTGCGAGCCTCAGCCTTAGTCCACAGTCTGGTCTCCACTCCGTTGAATTTTGAGCTCAAATTCAGCTCAGGGCGGGGAGTCTGATGGTCATGACCCTGCCTCCCTAGGGTGAGGGTAATGTCTGACCCACAGCAGGGGCTTGGGAAATGCCATTGACTTTTACAGGGCCATGTGTCCCTGCAAGGTTCTCGGACACTTCGTACGGGGCTCTCTTGGCCCCCAAAGCCACAAAAGAAGCCCCATGTGCTGCTTGGTCTGACCCTGGCAAATCACCCCTCCTGGAACATTTGGCGGAAAGGAGCTTCCGTTTGGGGGCTGAGCCAGGCCTCGCCACTGCCTCCTTCAAGCTGACTCCTGTCTCTACACCGCAACAGACTGAATGAGCTAGCCCCCACCCAGGGAAGGGAAGGAACCCCTTTGTCAGGGGGCGGACACTTTGGTTCTGCCATTAAGAGGCAGCAGGAGAAACACATACTCTAGCATAAAGGAACCAGGGGCCTCTGGGCCTCAGTTCCTGTTCTGTATGACACGGGGGAGGGGGGGGGGCCTCTGAGCCTCCACCGCCTGCTGAGATTCGAGGATCCGCCCCTCCTTTCTCCCCACTGATTACAGGGGAAGTGTCTATGGGAAGACAAGGGGGCAGGGGTTGTGATGCTAGCAGACTGTGATCGGCACAGGCATGGCCCCAGGAACAGTCCAGGAGGTAGGATGAGGGCAGCGATGCTGCAGGGCCCTGTCTGATGTGGGGGGCGGCAGTGCTGGGAGGGGCTGTTTGCGTGCCTGTGCCCTGTGCTTAGGAGGCCTGCGTTGGCCCAACTTTGCCATTTGCTGATTGTACAGTGCTGGGTGGGTTTTCTCACTTTCTGGGCCTCATCTCCTCTACTGGGGAATGGGAAGAAGAATTCCCACCTCTGTACCCATACTCAAAATAAATAAATAAATAGAAGAATTCCTACCTCGTAGAGGGAGATTGGCCTGAGACCAAACATCTAAAAGTACTGTGTAAAGCGTGGAGAGCGCCAAGGCTGCGCCCGCCCTTCACTGGGGTCATTGTCCCCAGCCACCGAGTCTTAGGGGACCCACTTGCTTCTGCTATCCCTGATACCTGGAGGGGTGGCTGGAGCGCCAGCTGGGCTGGTTTCTGGGGTGGAGAGGCCACTGGTGATCCCCCCAGGCCCCAGTCTGGCAGCGGGGAGGGTGACTCGTCATGCCCAGCCTGGACTTCGGTGGGGTGGGGTCCTGGCCCTGTGCCCAAAGGGGACAGGAGGTCTCCACCAGATCCTCATGAGAAACTGGGAGGAGTTTGTGTCCACGTGGCGGGGTCTGGAGGGATCTGCGTGGGCACAGCCTTTGTGGGGATGGCCAGGAGGGGGTGACTTTGGGTGAAGCATTGGCAAAGGGGGTCTGGGCCTGGGGTGGGGAAAGGAGTCCCTGAGCGTCGTGCTTGTGGCTGCGGTGGCCGGCTCAGGGAGGACGCTTGGGGTTGGGTTGTGCGTCCCACGCGTGTTGGTTTCCTGTGGGCATAGGTGGCTCTCGGAAGACCTGAGGGGTCCAAGCCTGACCCGGAAGTGGACACCTAGGGGGCTTTGGGGCAGCCTTGGCCAAGGAGGGACAGACCCCGCCCCCGCTAATTGGCCCCTCCCCCGCCCCGCCCCCTGATCACACCTCTTTGCTTGAGGCCCCGCCTCGGCCCGGCATAGCCACGCCCCCTTTCCCGTCCCGCCCCCTGCTCCGCCCCCGGGCCGGGCCCCGCCCCCGCCCCCGCCTCCGTTTGCGGCGGGTCCGCGCTGCCCGCCGCGCTTCTGGGCTCCACGCTGCGGCCGCTCGGAGCAATGATTAACCCGGCGGGGCCGCCGGCGCGGGGCCCGGGGCGGAGGCGCGGGGCCGGGGCGGGACCCCGGAGGGCCGCTCGGCTTCCTGCTCTCGCCCAAGTTTCCTCGTAGAGGGCGCAGTGCCGGCCGGGGCCCGCGGCGCGGCGTGGCGCAGGGCGCGGCGGCGGGCGCGCGTGGGCGCGGAGCGGGCCGCCGGGGTCACCATGAGGACTCTCCGCAGGTTGAAGTTCATGAGTTCGCCCAGCCTCAGTGACCTGGGCAAGAGAGAGCCGGCTACCGCCGGCGCGGACGAGCGGGGCACGCAGCAGCGCCGGGCCTGCGCCAACGCCACCTGGAACAGGTAAGGCCGCGCCCTCCGGGCCCACCCGCCCGGCCCGGGGCCCCAGAGCCCGGGGGGAGGGAGCCTTCTGTCCGGCCCGCGGGCGAGGAATGGAGCCCTGAGCGCCGCGGTACTTCACAGTTCGCAAAGAACTTGCTCCGCCGGAGTTGTGCGGGCGGACAGGGAAGTTTAATGCAACGTGTTTCTAGAAGGGAGGGACGAGACCGCGGACTCGGGACTCGTCCTGGAGCGCCCAGCTGGTGGGCGACGGGGTGGGCGGGGAGCCCGCGTGCCTGCCTCCCCCCCGGGGGTCTTCCCACGTCTGCGCCCCGGTGCTCGTGGCAATCTGGGAAGTAAATAGAGCAGGAAGTGTTTTTCCCATTTCGCAGATGAGCAGATGAGCCTCAAGGGCGCAGTCGGTGGGTGGCCCTGCGCTTCCTGTCTCCGAGGAAAGGTCCCTTTGGTCAGAGGCGGGTGGGCGGGTAGCTTCCCCTGAGCGGCCCCTTGTCCTCCCAGCTGTCAGCAGGGGTGCAGCAGCTGCCTGGCATTCCTGAGACGACCCTCCCCCCTGGGGCCTTTCCCAGACTAGCAGGGGCGTGGGAAGTCCCCCCACCCCCAAGCTTTGTTTGAAGAGCAAGGCTGGGATCCGGAAAAGAGATGGTTTATGTAGTGGGATTCCCCAGCGTGTCTGCTCCTGATTCCTTTTCAAAGTAGACATTTCCACCAAAAGGAAAAGGGAGGGGTGGGGCGGGGTGGGGCGCAGAGTGAGAGGCTGTTGAGGGGGGGGCTGTGAATGCCGCCCCCCTCCACACACCTGGCAGGGAAGTGTTGCCAGATGCTCCACTGGCTGTGGTCCTGGCCCCCAGGAACCCGGCTGGCTCTCAGTGTAGCCACGCATGGAGAGTTTCCTGAGCATCCCAGTGGGCACAGGGCCACCAGCCTGAGACCCTTGTCCAGGCACTAGGCAGGTGACCTCATCATCCATGTGCTTGGCTTCTGTCCCCTACCAGGTTGCAGACTGCTTGGGGCTGGGTTTGCCTCAGTTTCCCTATCTGTCAGTGGGTGTGTGCATTTCTCCTTACAGGGCTGATGTGGAGACAGTGAAGGAAGGACTGTCACGGGGGAATATCAGTGACCCACTGACTGCACAATGTCCCAAGAATTGATTTCTCCTGTCTCAGAATTCAGGAGATAGATGCTGATCCCGTCCCCCCACGAACACGCACGCATGTGTGTGTGTGTGTGTGTGTGTTTATGCACACGCACACACACATACCCTTCTCTGCTTTCCTTTAGTGGTAGCCATACAGACTTAGTTCAGTTTCCAGCTCTGCCTCTTCCCTGCTTTGTGGCCTTGAGCAAGTCAATCAACCTCTCTGGGCCTTAATTTCCATAGCCATAAAATGGGCTCATAAGGGGGTCCGCCTCATGGGGCTGTTGTAGGGATTTAATGCAAACATACATATTCAAGCCCTCTGCGCAGTGCCCAGCACATGGTAGGGACTCGGGCGGGGGGTAATCCAGAGAGGGGAGGGCACCAGCTCAAGGGCTTAGACAGTCCCCTGCCCTTGTGACCCTGGGGCTGGCTCTGAGTCTTGGCGGAGCTCAGGGAGGGGCCTGCCGAGAAAGGCCACCTGAGTCCCTCCACTGCTTTTCACTTAATGGCATTTAGAACCAGCACCTGCCAGACTTCAGAAGAACACGTTTTCTCTCCCCCTGCTTGAGTCTTCCATCCCTTGGGCACCTGGCCGCTCCCACCTGACGTCTTGTACTTCTGTGCACCCGACCCCTTCAGGTCCCTCGGTTCACTTAGCCCAGAGAGGGAGTTATTTCTCTCATCTCCTCTTTGAAGATGCAGAGGGGGACACAGAGCACCCAGCAGACCTGCCCATGTCAGTGTCACCCACGTAGGACACCGTAGGGCCCGAGCCGCTGCTCTCTCCTCCCTAGACCAAGGGGGTGCCGAGCCAAGGAGAGGCAGAGCGCCTTCCTCTGCCCTTCCCTGAGTGGGAGCCGTGTGGGGCTGAGGGTCCGCTCTGGCCTCTGCCTGCCCACCCCCTCTGGCAGTGCTCCCTGTGAGGCAGGGCAGGACAGTGGCCCTCCTACAGGACAGCCGTGTCCGACTTCAGGGCCCGCCTTGCTGAGTGGTGCACGCCTCATCTGGAGTCCAAGGCGTCGGCGGGACAGTGCTCCCTTCATAGCCTTCTGCCTCCGCCAGCTTCTGGTGGTTTCTTGGCTTGTGGCGGTCTGCTTCTGTCTTCACGTGGCCTCTCCTAGGTCTGTGATTGAAACTGCTCCTCCTTTCTCGCAGAAGGACACCAGTCCTTCGCTCTGGGGTCACGCTCATCCCGAATGATTTTGTCTCAGGATTCTTACCTAACTACGTCTGTGAAGACCGTATTTCCAAAGTAGACATGAATTTCTAGGGGACCCCATTCAGCCCACCACAGTGACCCTGGACGCATCCCCTAAATTTCCTGTGCTTCTTTCCTCATCTGGACATGGGGCCAACATACAGAGCTTGCTCTCATGAGAACGGGATCCGTGCGTTCATTTAGACATTCATCCCTTTGATTTGTTTCCTCATTCCTTCCTGTGCTCCCTGGCACTGGGCGGCTTCTGGGGCCAAGAGTCAGCAGCGAAAGAACAGCTTCCTGAGTTGGGGGAGGGAATCAGGAGATAAACGGGGACACAGGTAAAGGGATGAGGTCACCACAGGTTGCGCCAGCGGGAGATAAACTGGGAGACAGGTGAGTGCTGTCATTCTTTCCTCCAGTGTTTGAGTGAGTGCTGGGTGCCAGGCACAGTTGTTTCCTTGGCCCTTCTCTGCGGGACGCGTTTGTCCCCTGAGCCAAGCCAAGCACAGGGCCCCAGACAGGCTGTTCCCTCCTGCAGCACCCCCCTCCCCACCTCCGTCAAGGGTCGGGACATGGCGCTCTGTGCATGCATTCCTCCTGGGCCGCCCCAGCCAGCTCCTGACAGGGTCTGGGCCCCCGTGCGGGGGTGAAGGGGCACTAGTTCCGTGAAGGTTATGCTCGAGCTGAGGGGCGAGAGGAACCTCCCCAAACCTCAGCCCTAATGGCCTGCCCAACACAGGTCCCCTGGGCACATGTTTGGGCCAGAGGTGTTAACCGTTAAAGGGGCTCGTGTGAACTCTCATTCGCGGCCGGGCCTGAATGCTCGGGGTCTGGAGAGCCCGGCATCTGTCCCAGCTTCAGGTGTGGGAGGGGAGGCCTCAGGCAGGGGGAGGGTGGGCCCGTGCTGTGCCAGGCACACTGCCCTGCGTGGGACACTCCCTCTGTCCCCATCATCTCCCTCCAGGGCAGGGGTGATTGTCTTCAGCTTGCACAGAGGGAAACAGGTAGGTCGGGGGAGTGGATTTGCTCAAGACCCCACGCTAAAAGTAAATACATGAATAGATAATTAGATACAAGAATCATCATCAAAAAGAAAAAGAAAAGACTCCGTGCTGATGTCAGGGTCGGGGGAGGTCTGACCCTAGGTCTGACTTGAGGTCAAGGCTCAGGGACCAAGAGAGGCGGGTGTTGGTGATAAGAACCTGGAGGCTGGCGGCCGCCGCCTTGTGCACACTCTCCTGTCCTGGGCAGGGGCGCCTGCCGAACCCCTACAGAATGAGAAAGTTCCGCCTGCTTCCAGCAACGCTAGCCCCCACCGCCAGCTCTGCACTCCCTTAGTGACGGGCCCTGACCAAACCCCAGACCTGAAGGCGCTCCTGTCATTCCCCAGCGGCCCTCAAGGTGGGGCTCAGCAGCCCCATTCTGCAGGCGAGGACACTGAGGCTCAGGGAAGTTTGGGAACTGGCCCACGTCTCTACAGGGAGTCTGGGCAGAAGCTGGGATCTAACCCAGGTCCAGCTCCAAAGTCTGCCACCACCTCAGGGGAGGGTCTTCGAGGGGCCAGGGGAGGCTCCGGGGTGATCCCTTGGTTGGGGGTGGGGGTTGGAGGCTGCCGGGGCCTGGGCTTGGCTCCCCGCACCCCACCCCTGCCTAGTGGCTGCTCACGGTCCTGCCGGGGCCATCTGGGTGGGGTCCACAGAGGAATGGCCCCAAAGATGTCCACACCCGGCCCCCAGAACCTGCGACTATGTTAAAGGCAAACAAGGGACGTCGCAGGCATGATGATGTGAAGGATCTCGCGGTGGGGGCCCGGTGTGGTCACAAGGGTCTTCACGAGAGCGAGCCCTGGGGCTCGGAGTCCGGGAGGAGGTGGCGGGTGGGAACGGAGAGCCAGGGTGCCACGGTGCTTCCTGTGAGCCTGGAAGAAGGGGCCTGAGCCAGGCACGTGGGCGCTTCTAGAAGCTAGAAAAGGCCAGGAAGCAGAGTCTCCCCTAGAGCCTCCAGGAGGAGCCAGTGACAGAACGCCTTGAGTTTAGCCTGGTGAAACTGGTTTGGAACTCCTGGCCTTCAGAAAGGAAAGCAAACACATCTGGGTTGTTTGAAGCCACTAGGTCGTTGGCATTTGTGATGCTGACACCCCTCCCCCCCCCCCCCCACGCCCCTCCCTGGGCCCCAGCAAGGGGCCTGACTGCCCACGCCCCAGTGCCGCCCCCCCCGCCCTGCACCACCGAGTGCCCTGGGGCCACCACCTCCCACACCCCAGCCCGGGCTCCATCGTGGCCCCAGAACCAACCTCACAGCTGGGAAGGGGGCACTGCACTGTCCCCTCCGCAGTCAGGACCCTTGCTGGTGCCCAGGGAGGGGTGTGGGTGGGCACGGACCCCTCCTGCTCAGCCAGGAACCCTGTTAGCACTGGGGACGAGCATCCGAAGCTAGGCGGACTGAAACCAGGGTGTGAGTGGGACCCGTTTGCTGAGGAGCGGGTGAAGCCCACACGGGGCTGGAAATGGCATCGTCACCCTATTCACTGGGGGGTCACATCGGGGCCTGGCCAAGGGGGCACAGTCGGCTTCCAAGCTGCCTACCTCCTGTGCCTTTCACTTGGACGTAGAGAGGAAGCCATGGGCCCTGCTCCGGGGGCGGCTACAGCAAAGCCGGGTGGCCCCCCTCCATCTCTCGGCGAGGACACTGGGGCTCCATCCGGTCACCCTTGGATAGACAGGACGAGGCGGGGGGACTAGAGCCTCGGCTGTCCGGTGGGGTGGAGGAGCCTGGGTGGCCCCTGGGAACCTGGTGGCGCCCAGCTCCCCTGCCCTTCCTCGTTCGCAGGGCTGTCCCTGCGCGGGGACTGCTGGCTGGGAGCGGGTAAGACACACCAGGCCTGGACACCAGGAGGAGGGGCCCGAGGAGGTGGCCTGCTCAGGGTCCAGGGCGGCCTTCTAGGGTCACCTAGCAGAGGCCTCCCCCCCTCTGTGTGTCCTCTGAGGCCGCTGGAGGCCGTCCACATTGAGGAAAGCACCAGAGAAAGGCAGGGCTCTGCTTCCAGACCCTCCCAGGGGCCTCACCCTCTCTAGGATCCCCAGAGGTGTATCAGCCGACCTGACCAGAGGCCTGAAGTGCAGTGGGCCCGACCCCTTCCGTCTCTGCTAGGGCTTCCTGTAGGGGTGGGTGGGCAACCCTGAGAAAAGTGATGCTGGGCCAGAGGCCCACACGTGGTGTCCCCTTCAGCCCACCACCCCGCACGGGCTTTGGCCCAAACCAGGGTGGCCACAGGCAGGCACCCCCAGGAGCCCTACGGTGAGCCCTCCCTCTCCCAGTTTGGCTATGTCCCAGGGACGCCCTGGAGCCTCACCAGGGCTCTGGCACCTTCTCTTCTTTGCGCCAGGCCCACCTGGGGCCCAGTCAAGAGACTCTGGGACTCGGCCCTGCCCTCCTGTCCTCCCATACAGGGGAGGGGGACAGGCTCTGCGAAGGACAGCCCAGTGGGGAGAGGCCACGGGTCTCACCCGGAAGTCCCTTGGAGGCTGCCTGTGGTTTCCACGGGACCATCTGCCAATGCCCACGCCGGGCCTGCCCATCTCTGGTTGGGAGGCCACGACCGGGGTGGCTGGGGGGAAGAAGAATCACATGCGAGCCTCTTGCTCCCCACCCTTCCTCTCCCCAAGTGGCTCACAGCAAGTTTTTTTTGTTTTGTTTTGTTTTTTTCGGTGGCCCAACTTGGACTTGGGACAGAAGGGGAACCTCAGCCCCAAGCTGGGGAGGAATGGAAGGAGCAGGGCCCGTCCAGCCGGGGCAGCGTGGGAGGCAGTTTTCCGAGCCAGCGACCGGGGTAGGAGGACCACGGGCTCTGCCAGGTGTCGTGGTCTTGGGACTCTGGGCAGTCCTTGGCTCCGCGGACCCTTGTCATTTCCTTCCGTAGCCTCGGGTGTGACAGGCCCCGTGTGGTGGTTAGAAGGGAGAGACTGAGAAAACCACAGAGCAGATGGTTGAGCTGTGGTGGGAGCTTCTGGGGACACACCCCTCCTCGGAGACAAGCTAAAGATGCCCCAGTAAGTGTCACCCCCGGGGCACCCCACTGCCCGGGCACCATCTCCTTTGGGCGCTGGAGTTCAGAATCCATGGTGTGCACAGGGAAGCCGACGCACAGGTGGTCAGCATTCACGGTGGGCGGGGAGGGGACATCAGATCTCTGGGTGGCCCCTGGGCTGGGCGGGAGGCTGCTTAGACACGGGTGTTGGTGAGAATCAAAGGGAGGTGATCGGCTGATGCGCTGAGCCTGGGGGTCAAGGATGGGGGCAAAATAGTCAAGCAGATAGACCACCCTCCCCTAAAAGACCACCGAGGTCAATTTTTTTCTGCAACACAGCTGTGAGGGAGGAGGGCAACCTGGAAGGGCCAGGGGAGGGTTTGAGGTCCAGGAACCAGGTGGAGAGCAAGCCTACAGGGGAAAAGACAGTAAGGACAAAGGCCCGAGGCAGGAGGGACTGACACATGTGACTCTCTGAGGGTCCTGGGGAGGACCTGGTTCAGAGAGCCAGCCTCACCAGCCAAAGCCACAGAGTGCAGGGTCACCTCTGGGCGGGGGTCCCTCCGGAAGTCTGCCTGGAAGAGGAGGAAGGCCTGGGAGGGGCTGCCAGGAGCAGGTGTGTGTGAAGAGCAGGAGGGGCCGCCCGGGGCTCGGCCTGTGCTGACTTCCTCCCACTTCAGGGCCTCTGTCCTTGGTCCCCACTGCACCTAGGGAGCGGCTGGGCCCCAGGGCAGTGACCAGGACTGCCCTGTGCCTCCTGCCCCCCCAGCAGCCTCCACAGGGCTGGGAGTCGGTCTACAGCTGCTCGGATTCCAACATGACAGCTGCTGGAGGACCCTGGAGGACCCGTGCTGCTCATGCCCCGGGTCGGGGGGGCAGTGTGCAGGGTCCTGCCCCAGCCGGGCTCAGACCCCACTGCATGGGGACAGGGGGCAGCTGCTGGATGAGGAGCTCTGTACCCTCCCACGGGAGACATGGCCTCTGTGAGCCTCTGCCTCCCCATCTGCAAAGTGGGGGGCCAGTCTGCATTCCTGGGAAGGGCAGAGCTAATGCTAATAGCCAAGGGCACCAGGAGCTCGGTGGTTGCTGCCTGGTCTGTGATGGGAATGGCCGCCTGGTCCCTCCACACTAAGAATCACAGCAGCGGGTCTGTGAGCTTCAGAGCAGTGCCTAGGGCCTGGGTGGAGGGCAGAGGAGCCACCTAGACCCGGTTCTTGCCCTCGGAAGTGTGTGGCCAAGGGAGGGTGGAGGGCAGGGTGCTGATAGGAAAGTGAATCAGCAAAGTGCCAGGATAGAGTCTCCCTGGGGAAGGGAAGGGATCAGGAGGGCTTCTTGGAGGAAGTGGCTTCTGAGCTGAGTCTTCAGTATGAACAGCTGCTTACCTCGTAGACAGGGAGGAGAAGGGCCTTCCAGATGGAAGGGGCAGTGGGTGCAGAAACCCAGAGGTATAGTGGCCTCTGGCCGGTCCAGCACTCTCGCAGTCTGGAGTGTAAGATGCCCCGGAATGCAGGGAGAGGCCGTTCCTGACAAGCTTCAAATGCCATGTCCAGGCCTCGGGCTGTATCTGCAGGCGTCGGGTTCCTCAAGACCCTGGTCGAGGAAGTGACTGGGGGCAGTGGGGAGGCAGGCTGATATGATCAGGTCCAGGCATGCAAGGAGGGGCCCTGGCTAGAGGGGCAGGGAGGGCCACAGCGGAGCTCCAGGAGGTAGAAATGGATTTGACCTCAGGGTCCATTGGTTTCAGAGGGTGAGGGAGAGTCAAGAATGAATTTTCCCCAAATGCTTACAAATTTCTCCAACAACAAGACTCAGTGCTCTTGGGGTCTACAGATAGTGATGGAAACAAGTTAATCAGATCACAGAAACATGTGGTTACACAGTGACAGCCTGGAAGAGCTGGCAACAGTGTGCATTCTAAAGGGAATAGATAATGGAAGTGGGAGAGGATCAGCCAGCAGAATTGGCATATGCAAAGGCCCTGTGGCTGGAGGCCACTTCCCAGTGGGGCACATAGCATGAGCGTTCAGTGCTCAGGGATACCAGGAGTCAGGAAGGGCTGGCTTGGGGGAACCTGGAAGCCCATGGTGAGTGTTGGGGTGGGATATGTTACAAGGTGGGACAGGTGATCAAAGGGTACCCTTGAGAATAGAAGATTCCAGAACACGGGAAGGGGAGCAGAGTGTGTGCAGGCCACGGAAGACATCCTGGAGAGGTGACTTGGAGGTGACTCAGGCCCGGGGCTCTGGGGAGGCTGGAGCTAGGGATGTAGGGTCTTGGGGTCGAGGTGGAGACTGAGGTTCTGGTGTGGACAGGCTCCCGTGAGGACAGCCGACCCCTGCTCTCCAGGGCTTGCCTTACAAGAGAAAAGACGGGCACCTGCTTCTGACCAGACCCGCTTCGGTCCCTCAAGCCAAGTAGGGCAGGAGAGGGCAGGTGGGGAGGGGTGGCAGGGCCTCGATGACTCTCGCCTTTCTCCTGCCCGCAGCATCCACAACGGGGTCATCGCCGTCTTCCAGCGCAAGGGGCTGCCTGACCAGGAGCTCTTCAGCCTCAACGAAGGCGTCCGGTGAGTGGCTGCCTGTCCCGTCTCGTCCTGGGCCTGTGAGTGGCAGGGAAGGCTGCGCTGGGGCGGGAGGCTGTAGCCAGGCCCTGCCTCCCCAGCCATGCCTGAGACACTGCCCTTTCGGCCTCGGTGGGCAGCGACCCCGGGGCCACTGTGTGCACCTTGACCCAGGCCCTGGTTGTGTGGCTCTTGGGCTTGGTGGACCTGCACCCCCACCCGTCCTGAGGACTTTCTCTTCAGGGGAAGCAGGGTGGGACTTGGACAGGGGCTCGAGATCACACCCACATTCCCGGCTGGTGTTGAACATCATGAAGGATATTATTCTGTTAAAGAGGAAGGACCCACCTGCCTAATGACGGGAGTGTCGTTCCCGGAAAGGCAGTTACAGCCCGGCCGAATGCCCCTCGTTTCCTGTGGACGGCCAAGCAGTGAGCACTGGTGAGGGAGTCCAGGATGGACCAGCCCCTCCAAGCTGCTACCATGAGCGGGGCGCCATCCGTCACTCAGAGGGAATCGGCAAGGCCAGCCCCGGTAGTCCTGCTTTGCAGTGAAGGAGGCTGAAGATCAGAGAGGTCAAGATATCTGCCCAGGGTCACACAGCTGCCTCCAGGAGGCATTTCCTCCCTCTGTGCTATCTCCTTCTCACTCTGGCCTATGCTGCACGGTCCCTGTGCCAGCTGGGGAAAGTAGGCAGCCCAGCTCATTGCTCAAGATGGGAATAAAGGATAATGGGGACCGGGATCATCTTCATACAGGGCACCCCAGCCCAATGTGGCAGAGCTGAGAGGGGCCTTACAGACGGGTAAACTGAGGCGCGGGGAGGGTAAGGGGTGGCGTTGTCTCTCGCAGGCCCCCTTACGTGCAACCCATCCAGGGGGTCCTGCTTTTCTCAGGCTCCTCGACTGCCATTTTACCGGGGAGGGAAGTGAGGCCGGGGTCATTTGCTGCGTGTGCTCACAGGGCTGGTCAGTGGAGCCAGGGCTCGGGTCCCTGACCCCAGGGCCTGTGGGTCCCTTGGGACCGCTCCCTGCCCAGCCCCCACCCCAGCTTTCTCCATCACAAGGCCACTGGAATGATGCGTGATACCCATCACCGGTCGTTGGCCTTGATCCCACGAGAGAGCCTGGTGACAGGAGCCATTGATGGCGCTGTCACCCAGACCTTCCCCTCAGTTCTCGGGGCCGTGTGGTGAGATGGGGGTAGGCGCGGGTGCTCCTCGGTGGCCCACCTCACGGAGGAGATGCTCAGTCACAGGACGCTGACGCCCGGCCATCACCCTTTCTTCCCCCCATTTTCATGTACATCGTGTGCAAGCGACACATAGTTCACTCTTCAGGTGTACAGTTCCGTGGTGCTTAGCACACTCAGAGCTGCGTAGTCCTCACTATTTGATGCTGGAACATTCTCGCTTCCCCCTCCATAAAAGCCCGTCCCCATTAACAGTCCCCCCCCCCCCCCCCGAAGGCCAGTCAAGCGTCTGTCTCTGTAGATTTGCCTCTTTCTAGACCGCATTCCTGCGATCACCCGATGTGTGCGCGGCCTCCTGTGCCGCCGCTCCCGTGTCGCCTGACACCTTCGGCTCCTCCGCGTCGGAGCCCGTGCCCGCACCTCATTCCTCCTCTCGGCCAAACAGTATTCCACGCTAGGGAAGCCGCGTCCCCCGTGCCCGTTCACCCCTGACCGCTGCGCCCTCGGCCCTCCCCCGCCCGCGGCTGTGAACGCGCAGGGCTTCCTGTGACCTGCGGACACGACAGCGGCTTCCTTTCTCCTGGGGCCGCACCCAGGGCGGGTGGGGGCTGCCCCGCTGCTCTGCACAGCTTTGCTTCCCTCCCCGGCTCAGCCCGCGGCCGGTGCCCCCACCTTCTTCCCTGCTCGTGGGACTTGACTTCGGATGGCCCTGGCAGGCGTGAAGAGCCCTCTCCCGGCCGGCGTTTGCACTTCCCTGATGACTTTCGACGGGAACATCTCTCCACGGGCGCCTTGGCCCTCTGGAGGTCGTCTTTGGGGAAGTGTCTACTTGGCCCATTTTTAAATGGGGTGACTTATCTCTTTCTTGTTCGGTCGCGGGAGTTCTTTGTACATTCTGGGTCCGGACCTTCGGCAGGCCCTGATTTGCACGGCTGCTCTCCCTCCGTGGGTTGTCTTCTCACGTTCCTGGCAGTGTTCCCAACCGTGAAGCTTTGATTTTGGTGACATCCAGGGTGCTGGTCTAGCCTGTCTCTTGACCCGTTCCTTTGACCGCCTTCTCCAAAGGCCCCCAAACAGGCACACTTTGCACAGTAGTTTTCCCAGACTGAGTCACTCTGGGTTGCAGAGGACACCCCTCCAGGCAGACCACTCCCACAGCATTCGATGGCACAGCTCCTGGCCTTCCCCGGGGCCAGGAGAATTGCGTGGGAGCTCGAGGGCAAGAGCTCAGCCACCTGCTCTGTCCTGAGAGGCCCCTCCTGTTGCCTCTGGGCTCTGGAATGCAGATCCACTGGCCCTGTGGCTCCCAGAAGCCACCAGACCTGTCTGGACAGGGTGGCCCTGGCCTCGGCCTCTGCCCCTCTCCCCCAGCCCCTTTCTGTGGCCAACGCCTCCTGCGACTCAGCCTCCAGGGGACCCTCCCTGGTGCTGGTAGATGGGGCCTGCCATGCCCCTAGGCCCGGGCACTAACCCTCACCTGGTTTTTCAGTCCCGATGACACCTGGGATGTTCCCCTGCAGTGCCTTCCCCAGGTGGTGGTGGTCTGGGGTGTTTAGGCTGCCTGGGCATTCCCCTGCGGATACGGCAGCCGCCTAGCCAGCAGGCCCTGCAGGGACCTCACCACTGGGCCCCCCAGTGCCTCAGTCTCCACATCTGTAGAATGAGCATGGCTCTCCTCCGGCAGCCGGGAGAGCCAATGGGCGCAGCACAAATTGGGAGATGCTTGGCCAGCCATACCCCTCTCCCCTGCTCGGAGGCTCATGTAGTGGGAGAAAATATTGGAAGGCGTGGGGAGCCCCAGGCAGCCGGCAGTGGGGCAGAGGGTCTGCTCGGCCCTGAAGGAGACATTCATTCATTCGTTCATTCAC
>RCUC01139285.1:0-20703 GCA_003697995.1 Taxidea taxus jeffersonii
GAATATGGGAATCATGTTATGTTATGATGCTGTACTATGTTATACTTTATTATGTGTTAGGTTATATTGAGTTGCTCATATCATACCACTTGCCTTCTCTGAATCTGTGTTCTTATCTCTGAATCTGTGTTCTAATCTATAAAATTGGAACAAAACCATGGCCAGTATCTTTTCAAGCGCTAAGATCCTTTTTCTCTACCCTTCCTCCTTTAAGTTCCTACCTGCCCTTCCTAAGGAATGCATCCTTCCCACTTCCCGTGGGTTCTGGGAGTGAGGAGTGAGAAGCAGGGGACTGAGTGCTGAGCCCTACTGGAAGGTCACAGGGAAGTTGCCCAATGGTCCTGACCTTCCCTGGAATTAAGAGTCATCTGTAACCAGGGTCACAGGGCAGCACATCCTGCACTAACTTCCTAACAATGGGGCCAAATTTTCTGAGCTTCCAGTAAGTGGTCATCTGCCCTTGGCTAGCAGCCAGTTCTGAAATGACTTGGCTGGTGACCTCTGCTCCAAGCTGTGACCACAAGCCAAGGTCTGTCACAGGTCTTTCTGTACACATTTCCGGGAACCCACTCAAGGCTAGTGCATGTGCCCTCTATTGACTCTTGATTCTGTAGAAGAGAGATTGCCCCAGTGTGGCTCAGACTTATCTCTGAATTGCCCTGTGACCTTGGCAAATCACTCCCATCTCAGGGTCTTGGGTTACTGTCCTATAAAATGAGAAATCAGTAAAGGAGCTTTCATTGTATAACTGTGAGTTAAAATATATAGCCTTGGGGCACCTTGGTGGCTCATTGGGTTAAAGCGTCTGCCTTCAGCTCAGGTCATGACCCCAGGGTCCTGGGATCGAGCCCCGCATTGGGCTCTCTGCTCAGCATGGAGCCTGCTTCCCCCTCTTTCTCTCTGACTGCCTCTCTGCCTACTCATGATCTCTATCTGTCAAATAAATAAATAAAATCTTAATATATATATATTATATATATAGCGTTAAAAGCATGCTGAAGACAACCCTATGGACATGCAATTTGAAGGATTTCATCTTTTCCCCCATCATCACATCTAACGAATAAAAATGGTGCTTTACTTTACATTGTTCTTCCCTTCTGCAATAGTTTCTCATTCATTATTTCTTTAGATCCTCATAAGAATTCAAGGAAGTAGGTTATTGTTCCCATCTTATAGAAAATGAGGCTGAGGTTTAGAGATAGATAGGAAAGACCACATAACTAGGATGGGAGCAGCATTTTTTAAACGTTTACTCTGTGATAGGCCTTTCCCATCCATCAGCTTTTATCCTCACAGTAAGGCAAGAGGATTGGTCTCATTTTAGAGACAAAGAAGGCAGGTTCCTGTGTAACCAGACAGATCGCACAGCTGGGACTCGTAGGCTAAGATCCGAAGCCGGATTTTCTGGTTCCAGATTCATGGCTCTCTACCATGTTTACTGTTTCCCAATCTGGGATCGATTTTGCCCCACAGGGGACATGTGGTGCTGTCAGGGGAAAGTTTCTGTTTTCATAACCAGAAGTTATTACCAGAATCTAGTGGGTAGAGGCCTGGGATATTTCCAAACATCCTACGATGCTTGGGACTGCCCTCCCCCACCATCAAAGAATTATCCAGCCAGAAATGCAGTCCTGCTGAGGTTGGGAAACCCTGGGTTATAGTCATTCCTGGAACGGGCAGGTGGTGGCCTCAAAAGCAAATAGGAGAGGTGTTCAGCACTGCCCCCACAGCTACCTATCAAGGACTTTAATAATTCTTGCTTTGAACATTAGCAATCAAGAAAAAAAAACCACATAAATACACGTAATACTTTTCCCTCTCTCTGCCTCTTAGAAGTGCCAGAGGGGGACTGATGAGTTGGCATAGACTGCTGCAGAGCTCTTTTCCTCTGGGATTGGGGGACCACAGATTTCAAAGCTAAGCAGGCCCATGTCCAGAGCAGCTCTTACACTTAATTATGTGATCCTGAGGGAGTAACTCGAACACTCAGAGTCTCTGGAGTTAGGAGGCAGTGAGGATCCAATGCAGTGGGGTAGAGCTAAGCATCTAGTTCGGTGCCTGGCACGTAGCAGGCCTTCCAGAGGCTTGATGGCCAGCACCTGGGCTCTGGGAAGCTGGAAGCCCAGGGAGAGTCTCTCTGTTCTTTCCCCACCCACAGATGCAGCCTATCCATGAGGTGCTGAGGCACACTACCCTGGGGCCCCTGGAGACAAAACGCCGGAACTTGGAGCTGGCCTTGGACCAGTACCTGATGGAATTCAACGCCTGCCGCTGTGGGCCCTGCTTCAATAATGGGGAGCCCATCCTCGAGGGCACCAGCTGCAAGTGCCAGTGCCCCCTGGGTCGCAAGGGCTTTGCCTGTGAGAAAATGGAGCAAGAGGGTAAGGCCCATGCATCCTTGCTCAGTTGCAAACCTGGCCCAGCTCAGGGGGGGCTGGCACAGAAAAGACCTTGGGGTTCCCAGCCTCTTTTTTCTATGACCTCTTGCTTTATGGCTGATTCCTCCTCCCCACTTTAATGGTTCTTCTGCTTTCTTCCTGTTATCAAGACCCTCTCTCAGATGAGATCTGTTGTTTGCCAAGATGTGTATGGACAGTAGGATTCATTTCTGGAGGGATATATTAGTTTCCTAGGGTTGCTGTAACAAGTTACCACAAATTGTGTGGCTTGAAGCAACAGAAATTTACTGTCTGAAACTTCTGGAAATTAGAAGTCAAACTTCAGGTATACTGGCTGCTTTCCTCCAGAGGCTCTGAATCTAATCTATGCTTCTCTCTTAGCTTCTGGTGGTTGTTGGCGATCCCTGGCAGGTCTTGGCTTGTAGATGTGCCATCCCAATCTCTGGCGCATCTTCACATGGTGTTCTCCACTATCCACCTATGTTTTCTCTTCTTGTAAGAAATCTAGTCATTGGATTAGGACCCACCCTACTCCATCATGACCTCATTTTATTTTTTTTTTTTGTTTTTTGTTTTTTAAAAGACTTTATTTATTTATTTGAAAGACAGAGATCACAAGCAGGCAGAGAGGCAGGCAGAGAGAGAGGGGGAAGCAGGCTCTCCGCTGAGCAGAGAGCCCGATGTGGGACTTGATCCCAGCACCCTGAGATCATGACCAGGGCCGAAGGCAGAGGCTTAACCCACTGAGCCACCCAGGTGCCCCGATCATGACCTCATTTTAAGATGATATAAACTACAAAGGCCCTATTTCCAAATAAGGTCACATTTACAGGGGATGGGTGTTTGAACTTGAACCTACCCTTGGGGGTACACAATCCAACTCACAACAGGAGTTAAATAGTTTGAGCTATGGCCCAAACTCAAAAGGGCTAGAGCAAGTCAGGTTTCAAAGTACTGTGGTATAGCATGAACTGACTGGTCCCAGGGAGGAAAGCCCTCAAACAAGGATTAGGAATCCATATCCCTCACAGATGAACAAGTCTGAGGACTTGGGTGTGTGTCCCAACCACTTCACTAATTTCCTATGAGAAATGGTAAACCATTTCTTTTTTCTGGGGCTCATCTCAGTCATTTAAATTTCCTTGGAGCTTCAAGAATCTCTACCCCAAGAATTTAGCTCAAATCCCTAAGCTTTCAGTTTTCTGCACATACAAAGCTAGCTATGTTGTGCATGGAATGATGACAAAAACACATGGGTTGCCCAACTAATATATAAATTCCATCTCCACTGGTAAGTGCAATGAAGATAATGTAAAGGAAAAAAAAGAAAGTCTGGATAGGTATATTTAAGCTACTACTCTTAGGTCCATAAAAGAAACTGTTGATGTCCCTAGTAGTTGGGGTGGGGGTCTTGTTTTAAAATGAGGCGATGATGGGTTATAATTTCCTCACTGGGGGCATAGTTCTCAATGGGAAGCAAGATGGCAGATCTCTGTTGGCAGATAGGCCTTTGAATACCAATGAATCCAAGAATCCCCTGAAAAGTGGGGATAGTATCAGCATCTTCCTCACAGGCTGTGTTGATGTGACACTAACACATGTGGCAGGCTCTATTATAATACGTAAGAGGAAGAGATTGCTCCACCAAGAGAGGGTTGATCTTGGTTTGGTGCCTTGCCTAAAACCCTCCTTTGCTGGCTGAAGGGACTGCAAATTAAATTCCGAAGAGCTGCCTTGTATCTTGTAGGAGGAACATCTGAGAAGGGTGAGCCAAGATGGTGAGCGAATCCTAGAGTCCTTATGAAGGAGGGTGCAGAGAATAAAAAACAAGTAGGCTCATTACCAGGGCAAAGACTGGCACAGTTTCCTCATGGAAACTGAATAAAGGCACTGCATAATGGATGGGTAAATGGGGAAGAAACAAAGAAACTTCTCAGGGTTGACAGACACTAGTTCCTGGGCCCTGGGATTTCTTGACTTTTCAGGCAGAGTGTGGGCTGGGTTTCAGCCCTCATTCTCCCCATTGGCCAGGCAGCTTTTCCAGAGGGACCACAGGTCAGTGAACAGAAAGAATAACATCCTCATTCTGAGCCAGCACTATCTTAACACTCCCTGTGCATAAACTCATATCTTCCCTCAAAAATGTTATAAGTACCATTATTAGCCCCGATTCACAGATGAGAAATTGGGGTAGGAGGAAGGAGACATACTGTGCTCAAAGCCATCCAGCTGGGGACTGTCAGAGGCAGGATTTGGACCCAGGGGGTTGGACCCATGCCAGGACCCAAGCTCTTATCTTACATTCTACTGATGTGCATGGTAAGAGTCAGGAAATTTCAGAGATGGGGGCAGAGGGTCTTAGATGATTGCACTGACTTTTCTTTGGGGGAGGGGGGAGGGAAGCTCTGTCCCAGAACATGGTTATCAGTCTATCCTGACTTAAAGAGTCCTGCCTTACTAATTATACTTACGGCATGACTTGCTTGGATTCTTTGGATCCCTGTCCGAGACCATACAGATAGAAAGGAATAGGGAATGTGGGTTACCTAGTTATGCCTCTTCAGTGGTCCAATGCTGGGTTCAGTTGTGGCCATTCTGAGTCATATGTACACACAATGGGCCCTGGGGAAGGGGGACATGATGCCAAAGATCTGGGGGTGATGGCAGGGCACAGAGGATGGCCATAGCCCATTTCTTCTGCAAGATTACATTTGGTCAATTGCAGGCAGCACACAGGTATCCCATTAACCTTGTTACAAGCATCGTGTGGACATCAAGTAGCCTTGGGGACACCAGACTGAAGTTCAGCCTGACAAAGATTAATTTGGTAAGGAAATCTAAGACTGAGAAGCCAGGTACCATGGAGACCCACTGATACTGGTCCCTGCAAACTTTTGCTTATGGGGACCAAGTCATGGAAGTGAGAAAAATAGAGACATAGACATCCGATGTGGCTGTCCCACCAGGGAGTATGATTACAGAGCTGGAAGGGAAGATAATCTAATCCAGTGATATTCACACTGGGATCTGAGGAAACCTGCAGTCGTCAGGGCTGCCCCAGGGGAGCAGGGCGAACCTGACAGACACCCCAGCTTCAAAGAAAACAGCCCGACTTTCATCTGGCTGCCATATTGGGGCTCGTATGAGATTTCATTTACGGGGCAAGCAGGGGGTGGTGTGGAGGAGAAACAGTAATGAAAAAGATGATGGAAAAACCCCACCAGATTAGTCCAGCCGTTTCATTTACAGAGGTGAAAACTCAGGCTGAGAGAGGGTCTTCCCTAAGGCACAGAGCCAGTATGAGGCAGCAGCTCCAGGCCAGGGGGGTGCATGAGCTGGATTTCCAGGGGCAACCCATGATCAGTGCCTATGTTCTCATGCTCTATGCAGAGCCTCTGTCACCCACTGTGGCCCCACCATCAGAGTTGGAGGGGGACTGCTTTGCCAACCCTCACAAAAGCCCAGCAAACCTCTCCACTGGGCTGTCAGGCTAGCTCTTGTCTGTGAATCCCCTGCAGGGCGGTGGTCCCTGCTCTTTACACCCTCCAGTGGCTCCGTGCCATTCTTCTGGAGGAGCGCGCCTTCCCGACTCACTCGCCTATCTATCTTCCATCGAACTGCTCTCAGTGTACTCTTCTCACTCCATCCAGGTTTCAAATTAAGTGCAAGGCGGTGAGCACAGAGGTCTGGGTTGGCTGCACCAGGCATCTCCCCAAGGAGAGATTGCCAACCACTCCTGGGCAATGGGATGGGCCGCCCTCCTGATAGTCCTAGCTGCTTCTTGTATGCTAACCTCCTCCTCCCCTGGGAAATTATCTGTGCAGGAGCCAAGGCAGATGGTCGCTGGAGCTGCTGGAGCTCCTGGTCTGCCTGCAGAGCAGGCACCCAGGAGAGGAGGAGAGAGTGCAACAACCCCGCACCCCAGAGCGGAGGCGCTTCGTGTCCCGGGGGGAAAGTACAGACCCGGGCTTGCTGAGGGCCTCTGCGCACTGATGCCGTTGATGTCACCCCCCCGAGCTGACCTCTGGATAAAAACTTTCTTCAGCTGAGGGAAAATGCAAATTGACATGAACTTTTTTTCCGTCCTGCCAACTCCTGAGCCCAGGACCAGCCCATGCCATCTACAAGCTACTAACCGCCCTATTACTCTAGTTGTTAGACAACCTGGTGTTGGGGGTTAACCAGGGGCTTGGTCCTGCTCACGGCACTTCAGATCATCCAGAGAACCAAAACACCAAGAGAGAAATCTCAATCCGTGGCTTGGAGGGATTTATGGGACGTTAGAGGCGCGAGGCCAGCAGGTGCTGTTGAAACCGTCAATGGCCAATAAAATAAAGTATGATGAGAATTGTTTCAGTTCTTTGAGTACAGTATCTGTTCATTTGTAGAACCATTCCTAGTTGACAGAATAAGCAGACACACTAAAATAATGAGAAAAAAAATGGAGACTGATTTGAGTTTCTTCAATTTTCCTTCACCCGGATTCAACAGTATTTTCCCTTATTCCCTCACTTAATCTCTCTCGGTTAAGTTCTTACCACAAATAACAGATTTCCCTCAGTTATCATCTCACGGCACACTACCTCTTCCTTCATTGCATTTTTTTCACACTTAATAATTCTATACCGACTGCCATTATGCCCTGTTACTATTTATGACTTTTCTCCCCTGAGACAGTAATCGTGAGAGATCAGCTTTGTTTGGCATAGCGCTATATCTGGAGAGGCCAGCCCTATGCCTTGAATTGGGAGGGACCTAACAAACATCCTTGGATGAAGTGAGGGACTGAATTCAAGAGTCAGTTCAAACATGTGGTCCAAATTGGTCAGCTCCCGAGACTGGGGCATGGATCCAAAGGGCCAACCAATGCTGATCAGTGTACTTTCCCTGTCACCTGTGGGAAAGCCATTAGCACCAGCCTGCCTTGGTGTCCCCACAGCACTCTAGTCATGCCTCAAATAGAGAATGTGTTGTTTCACTGACATTTCTGTTTACCTCTAAGTTTCTCCTATAGGTTGGGAGCTCCTTCGTGGTAGACCCTGCATTTCCAATAGGGACAAAAAAATCTGTTGATTGATATATATTGGTGTTCCTTGTCTTCCCAGAATCCTCAGTCTTTTTATGGTAATCATAAGACATAAAGATATGAAACAATGAGAAGGGGTTTTAGGGACACAGGGAATTAATTGCTGAGTTAATGCCAAAGTAAGTGTCAAAGGAGAGCAGGTGGGAGAGAGATTTACCTTTCCTTGTGTGTGTGCATTTTATATATGGAATGGGGCTTGATCCAGACCTTGAAGGTTTTTAAACTAGGAGGCCTTTAAGACAGAAATTCAGCATGTAAAAAAATTTGAAGGTGAGAAAGAACCTTGGAGGGGGGGCGTGCAGGTGCACATGTTAGGAATGGAGAGTGGGGAAGAAGGTGAAAGTAAATATGTCATGTAAAACAGCACAGTGCCTGTGGCACATGGAATTATTAGCATTGCCCTTATTATTACCATTGTTACTATTATTAATTAAAACATAGTTTGTAAGTTTCATTTCTGCACTCATTAGATCTTCCATCTGAAAGAAGAAGACTCCTTTACTCTTTCTCATTCTGTCATTAATTTGCTTTTCCCTTTTAAAGTTAATTTACATATGTAATTAATTTCCATTCATTATTCACTAGGGAGTGGTAGTTACATGCTAGTAACTGGGGGAGGTCGACTGCGCAATTTACAGAGGACATTCAAGCTCCGTCTTCATGAAAGCAGTAGTTCTCAAGCTCACCTGCACAGTAGAATTGGGCAGGGAGTTTTATTTTTTATTTTATTTTGTTTTTTTAAGATTTTATTTATTTGACAGATCATAAATAGGCAGAGAGGCAGGCAGAAGGGGGAGGGGGAGCAGGCTCCCTGCTGAGCAGAGAGCCCAATGCAGTTCCCAATCCCAGGACCCTGAGATCAGGGCCCAGGTGCCTCTGGGTGGGGAGTTTTAAAAAACCTTGATGTCCAGAGGCTGTACCCCAGACCCATGAAGTCCAAATGTCTGGAGGTACAAGCCAGATATTGGGAGTTTTAAAGCTGTTATCAACTATACTTCAATAAAACAAGAAGAAGGGGCACCTGGGTGGCTCAGTTGGTTAAGCTGCTGTCTTTGGCTCGGGTCGTGATCCCAGGGTCCTGGGAGTGAGTCCCACATCAGGCTCCTTGCGCAGCGGGAAGTACGCTTCTCCTTCTGCCTACCACTCTGCCTGCTTGTGCTCTTTCTTTCTATGGCTGATTGATAGATAGATAGATAGATAGATAGATAAATAAATAAAATCTTAAAAAACAAACAAACAAAAAACAAGAAGAAAGCAGCCAAGGCAGAGAACCCTTGAGCACAGGGAGTCATCATGTGTTCATGGGAACAGGCGTGTGACAAAACAAAATGGCAGGGGCGACAAAGTTCTTTCAGGGATAAAGCTAGTCATCTAGGCGGGAGATGAGAATTTTGGGGTTAAGCAATGGTTGGATCACCTGTAAGCCCCAACAACCACCCGAGCCATGCCGTTGTCTTCCTGTCGCCAGAGCCAGGGAACCAGGGCCAGCATCTGCCCCGCTCCTCCAAGGATGCTTCCTCCCTGCTGCCTCCCCAGCAGTTTCAGAAATCACAATACAGTGGCAGGGACAGTTTCAAAAGCAGCAACCCTTCTCCAGATCAGTGCCCTTCCTTCTTTGAGAATGCCTGGCTCTCTTGCCAAGCAAAGGCATAAAGCTTGTCAAACATATTCTCCCTCAGGTCCTTTTAGGAGACCTATAATCTAAGGCTTTGTAGGTAGTGGTTGTAAAAACATGGCTTAAAGATATAATCTTCAGCTTGACAAGGTGTCTTTCGGAAAGTAAATTAACGACAGAAGGGAAAGCAATAAGGAGAGGCTTTTTTGCTTTTTTTTTCTTCTTTGAGATAGAGAAAGATCTAAAGAGTTCACTCAATGAATCTCTTCTGAACTCTATTTGCCTTTAGGGTGAAGAGAATGGACAGAGAGAAAGGGTAGGCTTCAAAAACCTCGCTGCAGAAATGAGAGACTGCAGAACGAAGCTGTTGGGGGTCGGGACAGGAAGGGGCTGTGATGCGGATTAGTGGAAGGACAACTCTCTTCCACAAAGACAATAGGGACTGTTTCCCCTTCACTTGCGAAATGGGCAAAGCCCCTTGGGGAGCTCCCAAGGCCTGTGCCAGGCCCTGTGCTAGGTGCCAGAGACAGAGATGAGTCGGACATAGTTCTGACCCTGTGAGAATGTGGGGGCTGGGGATGGCAAAATGTCCCTTGCCAGCAGGGACCCTGGAGGGTGGCCACCCCAGCTCGGGGAGCAGGGAGGACAGCCCAGAGGAGGAGAGGATGGAACTGGAGTCTAGGAAATGAGTGGGAGTTAGACAAAGTAGGAAAGGCAGAGAAGGGGCAGGATACCGCAGAGGAAGCAGCATGGGGTCGGGTGGTGTGGGTGGTGATTCACCGCTCAGCCCCTGGGTTTGAGTGCTGGTCCTTCTCAGGTTGGGGACTGCTGAGTTCAGACCTTTAGTCTGGTCCCCAAGACATTCCTAAGGGCAGCTGGTGCTTGGAGCTGGGGAAACTTCTGCAGATGCCACTTTCCTGCTCACCTCAGATGCTCCTGGTGGTTCAACACCCCAGAGCCATTGTCAGAAAACCCAACGTTTTTAATTGGATTCACAAGGTTCTCTAGAATTGGATGCCAATGGGCCACTCCAACTTCAGCTTCTTTTTTAGGTTCTATAAGCCACTCGTACTAAGAATCTATTGCCCTTGCAGGAGGTACAAAGCCCTGTGTGTCTAGCCTTTGGCTCTTCGACTTCCATTTCCTTCTGTTCATTCCTTCCCTCAATCATGTTGCTCTAGCCATGAAAGGCTGTTTGTGGTTCCTCACACATGTCAAGCCTCAGGACCTTGGCATCTATGGACCCCTCTGCCTGAAATGCTCACTTTCTAATGAGCTCATCCATGACTCATACTCTTGTTTCATTCAAGTCTCTGCTCAAATATTACCCCTCCAAGGGCCTTATTCCCGCTTAGTTTTCTTGTATGGCACTTAGCACTGAGATTATAAATTTGTTTATTCTTCTATTTTTCTAGGTGTGCCTCCCCCGTTAATATGCAAACTTTTTTTTTAAGATTTTATTTATTTATTTGACAGACAGAGATCACAAGCAGGTAGAGAAGCAGGCAGAGAGAGAGGAAGGGAAGCAGGCTCCCGGCTGAGCAGAGAGCCCGATGTGGGGCTCGATCCCAGGACCCTGGGATCATGACCTGAGCCGAAGGCAGAGGCTTTAATCCACTGAGCCACCCAGGTGCCCCAATATGCAAACTTTCTCATGGCTAGATCACCAGTGCCTTATAAAGGGTCAAAACACATTTGTTGAATGACTTCCAGTTTAGTTCCTCAAATAGGTCAGGCTTTTTGTCCCCACCAGGCCTTTGCACATACTACCCAGAAGGGCCCTGCCTGCCGGTTCCCTCTTCTCTTTAGCTCTTTGCCAGTAATCTTTGGGCGAGAGTTTAGGTGTCAACCCTGACCCCTCCGGTTAGCCCACACTTCATCAGGTGCCACTCCTTCATATGGCTCTGTTTTCCAGCACTTTCCAGTCTGTCACCGTAGCTTACTTCTCTGTCTCCCACACCTAGTGACTTTTGCAGAGCAGATAGAAACTTGTCCTCACGTTTGGAGCCCCAGTACCTAGCAGAACACCCAGTACATAGGAGCCTCCTGGTAAAAGTTTGTCGGCTGCTGTTCTCTCTCTGGGTCCCTCCGTGCTAGAAACAAAGGGTCTGAGGCGGCCTTAGCATGCAGGGTCAGGGATTTGTGAGAGAGAACCCCATGGAAGATATTTTCACAGGACTTCCCCATCCTGCAGTCTTCCCGGTGCCTCAGAGAACAGCCCACCCCCCTTCAAGAGGCTGTGTAAACTTAGGAGAGAGAGAGAGAGAGAGACCACCTTTTCCACATTTGTGAAGGAAAGCCCATCAAATCGAGTTAAAAATTCTGCATCAGTGGCCTCAGGGTTTCCCCCCAACTCCCCTGGGAGAGATAAAGGAAACTGTTTCCCTTCTATATTAGCAGCTTAAAATGTGAGATAAATCCTCCCGCCTAACCAGTTTATAACAAATGGACTTGGCTATCCAGTGGCAGGATCCATGTCTGATGGATCTATCTATCCATTCTGTTTCCTTAGAGATAGCAGCTAAGAAGTTTTATTGTTTGCTTCCCTCCCCCATTCCCATTTTCCTAACCAAGCATGTAGAGTGAGCAGGTGATGGATGGATGGTGTTTGGGGTAAAAGGGGCCAGAATCAGATAGTTTTCAGGATATGAACAAACTGGCTTATTAACAAGGAGGCCCGTCAGGCAGGAGGTGGCGGTGGGAAGGAGGAGTGGACCCTGGATGAGGGCAGGTGATGGATGAAGGAACACCTGGGTTTGCAAGGTGGAGATTCGAGATAACTTGTGGGTGCCGCCGCCAATAGTGGCAGCGCCCGGGCTCTGGGGCGGTCTCCTGCACAGAGGTGAATGTCACGCCAGCCACTTGCCTCCCTTTGACAATCCTCCAAGGATTTCCCACTGTAAATACAACCCCCGTTTCTTCTCCTTTTCCTTTCTGTACAATGCAATCTACATGCCCCGGAAGAGACAGATGCTAGGCCGGGTGAGAAGAGGCAGATGGTAGAGAGGGTTGGATCGGTTAACACCCAAGAGTGGAAAGGCAGTCGAGCAGCTGCCACATGCTAGGCGCTTGGGGTGACAGCCATCCGTCTGCATATGTCATGTCATTCAATCATCACACTGTGCCACGAGGACGACTGACCCCATATTCTGATGGGGATACCGAGGCACAAAGGGGATCCGTGGCTTGACCAAGACCATTCTGCTAGGAAGTGGTGGCCTTGGGTCCTACACCTCTATCCGTCTGCCTGCAAGCCCTTTGAAACAGCTTGGCCTCCCTGCTGCAGAGATGCAAGCCTGGGGCCCTCTCTCTGCCTCTTCTATGCAAGGAGGCAGGCGGGCAGGCACCGGCTGTGTGATCCTGCTGGACCTGCTTCTGCTGCAGCAGGAGACTGGGGTGCAGCCCTGGGACTGAGGCAGGGCTGCCCCTTTCTTGTTGTGTGGTCTTGGGAAAATGGCTCAGTCTCTCCGAGGCGCCTTCTCATCACCTGTCAAAGGCAGATAATAAATCCTTCCTCTTGTAGCCATTGAGAGGATTAAGCTGGATTAGGTGTGTGAAAGTTCTTTGTAGCTGGTAATGCCCTCTGCAAATATTAGTTATTATGCTATTACATTTTCCCTTAATAACCCAGAACTTGGGCTAGAAAAAGCCTTCCATGTCCTTTATGAAGACATCTCCTAGGAGCTAAGCTATTTTATGTCTTTTTTGTTCTCATGGTTATAGTGGGTTTAGCACTGAAATGTTTTTAAAGTAGTCTTAAACGACTTTTCAAAACAAATTGGCAAACAAACCAGCAAGCCACTGTTCTTGTTGATGTTTTGAGAATCCCCAGAAACAACATTGGTGAATAGACTTTGGTATGCTCCCCAAAACCCAGGAGGTCACTACTGTAACCATCCCCCTTTTATAGATGGAGAAATAAAGGCATAGATGGGTACGACACTTGCATAAAGCCACAAAGCTAACAAGACACAAAGCTAGACAACGTTGCAAACACAAACCATGTGGCCCCAGAGCACCTGCTCCTAAGAACCCACCGCTTGGCTTCTTTTCATCCAGGTTTCCAGGTCAGCCCAGGAGGCTGTGACATTCCCTGGATGGCTCAGAAAATCCTCCATTTCTGATTACCTCAGCATGGAATCTGGCCTGCCGTTCAAGAGAGAGAACTCCAAGAGGAAAACGCTATACAAAAAAATCTGATTTCCTGATGGTGGCATTCAATAAAGAGGGAATCTACAAGGCTTACGGTGTACTATTCCAGGGGTTGCGTTGTGAGGTGGGCATTCCAGGTTTCGAGTAAATCAGCAGATGAAAAAAGAAGGTGGAAGCAGAATGCCAGATGACAACATTTGAGGGGGAAAGGGGTCTACGGCCATATCACCCTGAACGCGCCCGATTTCATCTGATCTTGGAAGCTAAGCAGGGTCGGGCCTGGTTAGTACTTGGATGGGAGGGGGGAAGGGGTTCTTCTTTGTTCCTTTCCTACCTCTGCCACAGACTGGGCTGGCCCTTAGTCCTTTGGGGTCTTGCTTTGGGCGTCCATTTGTAAACGAGCTTCTTGGTTTTCCCCCACCAATGGCTGCAGAGTTTCCTGCTCTCTTCCTCTGTAATGTCTCCCTGAGGATTTCTGGTGGTCCCTAGGGGGTGTCCCCAACACCCTTCCCCAAGTACCATCAGCCCCCATCTGACACTGGCTGTTTTTCTCTTTCCTTTCAGTCTTGTTCATAATGCTGCCCACAAAGCTGGCTGAAGTTGCCTCTCCCAGCCCCTGCTATGGGCATTGCCGCTCTTACTCAGGGTTGCTGTACCCCAGATTTCATGGCACTACCATCATGTGCCACTAATTCACTCGAGCTTCTCACCGGCCTGCAAAGGTTCTGCCCTTAGCCCTCTCACGTTCCTTTTCGTTAGGTCATGAATTCATGCAACAGTTATTTGCTGTCGCCCACTGTGCCAAATAGGACGCTGGGTTCTTGAGACATAAAAGTGCATAGACACTAGCCCTCCTCCAGGACATGATACGTGAGAAGAAAGAGATGGTAAATGAGTAAATTATAACACAATGTCCTCAGAGCCCTGAGACGCTGGCAAGTAGACATAATGTCATTAAGGACAGCTTTAGTCTGTAAAAAAAAATATTTCTCCATCAAGACACTAATCAGAAGGTCCCCAGGGAGACCTGGCTGGTGTCCCAAGGGCTTTCTGCTGCAGGCCCACTCTTTTCCTGAGAGCTTTTCAAATCAGTGCCTGGGAACAGCCAAAGTTCCCTTCTTTAAAACAAAGATGGCATTTTCCTCTGGATTCTGTGCCAGCAGGGGCCGTTTCCCCCAGCCTTGGCATCCCACCTTGATTTGCACAGTGAGCCCATTCGCAGTAAGGACCCTATTTCCCCGTGGAGCTTTCTCCACGAGTCACCCCATGACTGTATGACTATCTCTCCCCCGTCCTATTCAGATAAAGAACTGAGCTCATTTCAGTTAAAAGACCCCATAGACTGAGCTCACTAATCGGCAGCTGTTATTATTATTACTACTGTTAAAATCATTATAATAATTATTATTCCTGCAGAGGTTATGTGATTAGCCCAAGGTCACACAGGGAGGAAGCAGAGAGGGACAGCCCCCCCGCCCCCAATCAAGCACATGGTGGAGCCTATGGTGTCTCAGAGACTCAAGCTCTTGGATGGAAAACCCTCCCTCGTCCAGGTATCTCGTGGCGTGTTCGAGCCTCCAGGACCACTGCCAAACTACCCTGCCCGGACTGCACCCCACGGACCCCGCAGTTCCCTCCCAGGCATGCCAGTGCGAGCTACGGTTGCCGAGATGTGCCCAAACCCCAGCCTGCGTTTATCCTGCTTCATTCTTAACGCTGTGTTTCAGCCTCCTCCTGAATGTGTTTGTTTGCAAAAAGAGCCACGAGGGGAAGTTCAGCCCACAAATAAGAATATAATTATTACACAGTTTAGCAGTACCTGGGCCTCACCTGGGTATTCACCAGGGCTCCGAAACTCAATTGTTTCTCCTTCAAGACCGTATTTAATAGGATAAACAATTTCTGCTAAATGCAATAAACGTGAACCTGGGCTGTCATCTCCATAATCAACTTAAATTTCCCATTAGAAGCGGTGGCTGTGATTGAGATTCGGAATTTAATTTGGCGGAGCTGACTTCGACATGCCCGTGCAGGCTTCCTGGGAGCCTCCCATCAACCCAAGACAGAACCACTCTTCCCTGTCTCTGGGGAACCTTAAAAAAAGATAGATTATAACTCAAGAAAATTATACGGCTTCTGTATAATGAAAGAGATAAAACATTATTGGATTAGCCTGTTGAAATAACAGCAGACGGTAAAGAAATAATATCAGGGCAAACAAGGGCCCCCTGGCCCCGCGGCTCAGCGGGAGGGCCACGGGGACGGGACGAGCCAGGGCAGCCCGAGAATCAGCATGCTTGCTGCCCCAACCCCCAGCCATCCGAATCAGCTCCTTTCCTGGGTGGTTCTGTTGACTCCACCCCAGATGGCTGGGCAGGCCACACTGGCAAGTGGTGGTGACCCATGCCATGGCGTAGTGGACGTGTGAAGGTCTCAGGCCCCAGCACCTAGACCAGAGGCAAACAGAAGCCGATGATGCAGCTGAGAACAAACTGCTTGAAATTAACAAAATTAACCGATTCACCTTCAACCACTTTTCCCCCCATCGATTTGATTTCATTCACACGAAGTTCTGCAACCAGATGGGGAGCATCCAAGAGCAAACAAAATCCGATGGGCTGTTTCGAGGTGATGGAATGAATGAGAGCCCTAAAGCCTGCAGGGTCACTCAACTTAATCTAAAAAATCAAAATATTTTGGATTTTAGTAACTAAAGATCAACTAACTGCCCTCTTTTTCTCCCTCCTCAAGCAGCCCCCTTCACGTGGGATTTGGACAAAAGCAGGAGTGAGCAAAGTGGAATGTACAGAGGTAGAGGAAGGTGCACATTGGCCTGGAGCCATCAAGTTGAACTCCTCCTTGGTATGTTTCCTCTTCCAGCCACTATATCTTCCTTTCCTCCTTCCTCCCTCCCTCCCCCTTCCCTCCTTCCCTCCCTCCTGCCTTCTTTCTCCCCTTCCTTCCTTCTCTCATTCAGTGTTTAGTTTCCCTTGCTCTTTTCTCCAGCTCAGGACCTTCTCCGGGCACCTACTCACATCACAGTAATTCAGCTCTGCTCCAGAACTCCTGCTTCTGTTGTGCATAACCTCGCCTTTCCTTTACTCAGCATCGAAGGGAACTGAGGATCCAGGATCCACTGTCCTCAGGATGCAGTGGGTAGAGGCTGTCAATACCACACACACACACACATACGTTCTTCTACATTTTAGTTCCTAAAAAATTCTTCATCAGTAAATGCCCAGCTACTGAGGGGAAGGCAACCCGACAATAAGAATCTAACCCTCTGGAGCCCAAGTGCCCAGTCGGCAGCCCAGCTCACCACTTCCGAACCGTGCAGCCCTGGACAAGCCATATAACTGCTCTAAGCTAGAGCTCCCACGGCTGTTGGATGGGGCTCATACACATCGGCCTTGTGCGGCCATCATGAGGCCGGAATGAATGAACATACTGAGCCCCATCGCGGACGTTGTCCTCATTCAATACATATTCACCGCCATTGTCACTGAATGAGTCCATGGAGTCCTTAAGGGAGGCACAACTTCATAGCTAGTCACTGATTCATTACTGGGCACCTACTCTACGCCAATCACTGCTAGAAGGAAGGACTTCCGTGTGAACAGCTCCTAACACGGTCCCCGGCTGGGAGTGCACATGAGTGGAACAGAAGTAGACAGATGAGCAAAGGGAGCATGACTGAGATTCTTATGCCCTTAAGGAACCTGTAGTTCATGGTTAACTCACTCTTGGTTCAATCCATGTACATCTTGCAAAAAACATCTTTATTTCAGCCCCCCTGAATGGCATCACCCTCTACCCTTGGGCTGGCCCCCGGTGGGAGCTGGTAGGAGGTAACTGAGCCTGAGTTCCCAAGGGCTCAGAGCTCTCTCAGGGGGCAGCCCACGGTAGGAAGAAGCACTTCTTCCTTAACAGTTAAGTGTCTCTGAAGCATGGCCCACGCAGGGGCTGCCTCTGTTTTGAGGAGGTGGATTATTGCACTGTCTTTGTCTTGTTTTATGTCCTCCAGAACATGGAGACCAGTCTGACCAGCAATTCCACCTCCCGTCAATGGGGACATCTAGAAGAAAGAAGGTCAGTGAACATTGATTAGCCCTTGTTACACCTGGTGCCCTATGGCGGGGTGGGGGGGTATAAGCCAAAAGGCTTTGGGAGTCTGCTCTCAAATCCTCCCTCCAGTGAGCTGTCCTTCTTGCACACCATGGTACTTGCCACACTCCCTTCTACCACAGGGCCTTTGCAGATGTTGTTTCCCTGGTCCAGAATACTCTTTCCTCCCCTATTCATCTGGTCAATCGCATTCAGCCTTCAGATCTCAGGTAGAGTGTTGTTTCTGTAGGGAAATTGCCCTGACCTCTAACACCCCATGGTTTCGGTTCTTCATATTTTAAGCTCTTGGTGGCCATTTTTTTAAAGATTTTACTTATTTATTTGACATCAGAGATCACAAGTAGGCAGAGAGGCAGGCAGAGAGGGATGGGGGAAGCAGGCTCCCTGCTGAGCAGAGAGCCCAAATTGGGGCTCGATTCCAGGACTCCAGGATCATAACCTGAGCCGAAGGCAGAGGCCTTAACCCACTGAGCCACCCAGGTGCCCCACTTGGTGGTCATTTTATAGCAGTAACAACTAAAACTTTAAATGTGTTTCTGGGACAATTCAAATGATGTAGGTCTTTTTTTGCTAAACAGCAGTCTTCATGATGGCAGGATCTCTACCTGATTTGCTCACCACTGAACCCTCATACCTAAGCTGGCACATAGGAGGCCTTGGTAAACGTCTGTTGCATGACTGGCTCCCAGCTTAGTCACTTCTTAGTGGCAGGCACACTGGACCTGAACCTGTGGTCTTGCTTTTACAGTGTGACCACTGGGCAAGTTCATTAGTGACCCACAAAGTTTCTTCATCTGTAAAATGGGGATATCGATAGTACCTACTTTGTGATGTTATGGTGAGGACCAAAGGATATAATGTATGTCGAATACAAAGTGACACAGTTCATTTTGCTCTAAAACAAACTAACCAACAATTATTTTGCCCTTACAGTGTATTAGGCATCATCCCAAGGGCTTTATATAGGTTTCAGGTGAAACTCAAGACAGCTCTAGTAGGTCGTTAATTCCATCATCCCCATTTTACAGATGAGGAAACTGAGGCACCAAGCAGTCACAGTTGCTCAAGGTCACAGTTACTGAATGACAGACATGAAACTTGAATCTACGCTAAGTCTGAGCAGTCGGCAAGGTGCCCGATACATAGTAGTACATTGTTTTTACTGGATGCATCGTTTACCTTTCTTAATGGTATCACCAAAAAGAAAAGGAAGGGAAGGGAAGGAGGAGTCATGGCTGGGAGCATGTAGAGAACTCAGATAATAAACTGGCCAAAGAATTTGAGAGGTGGAAAGTATCTTAATGATAGCCTAGACTTTTGTTTGTTAATTCAGCCCCTACCACTGAGCAGCAAATATGCTGGGCCACAGGGACATAGATAAATGGAACAAGATCTCTGCTTACACACAGGGGGAAGGCAGACAGACACAATCCAAAATATAATATGCTAAGAGCTATAATAGGCATATGTTTAAAGTGCTATAGGTGTGCATGGGAGGAATTAACTTATTTTACTCAGGGGTGGAGGGTTAGAACTTGTACAAAAAAGGGGCATCTGTGCTGGATTTTGAGGGCTGAATGGGAGTTCAGTTAAAAAAAAAAAAGGAAGGTAAGCATTCCAGAATGATTCAAAGAAAAACTTGCAAATGTCATGCATTGATAGTCCTATGACACAAAGCACTTTTAGGTGTGAAAACAATGAATTATAAACTCAGGAGCCAGGATGAACCTCAAATTTCATAGTACCCAGCTCCCAACCTGACATCCCCAGTGCTCTTTATGCCCTTTTGAATTATCCCCTGGAATTCCCTATATTTCCCTTTTTTGACCAATTCTCAAAGATCTTACCTTTCTCGTGGGTGACCTCACAGGCTATGCCATGGACTCCAATAGGACAGATGCACTCACAGCGTGATTCTGGAAAGACAAAGGAGAGAGAATGTGACTTACACCACGTGAAACAGAACTCCCAAGTTCAGCCTTCCTCATTACAAGTGGTGACACTTTGCCATTAGATTAAAATAGGAGAAACATTTACGTGAATGGTTTAAGAGAAGAAGGGCCAAGAGAAGTTCAGGGCCAAGAATACCTACTCCTTCCTTAAGGGCCTTTTGCTCACGAAGGGTGTTTATTACCATCATGGGGAATCACATGGTGTTCCTGAGGAAAATTACTGAGCTGACATTTGACCCAGCCTTGTAAGCTTCCAGTGCTAGAAGCTACATTATAGGTCACTGGCCATTGGTGCTCAGTTTTGCCCCCAGGCATCTAATTGTCCAGCCTCTGCTTGAACACTGCTAGTGATGGGGATCTCACCATCCTTAGAAATCTCATCCTACCTTTGGCCAATTCTGACCCTTTGGAAGTTATTCCGTATGCTAACCTGTAACTTGGGCACCTGGGAGTTACTCTCATCCGGGTCATACAGAATCCCTTCACAGGGTCAGCCCAGAAGCATCCCAGTCTCTGGCTTCATAGTCTCCCTCACCCAGTGCACATCTTCAGGTGGGTTCCAATTTCTAGGTCCAAATTTCACACAAAGGCACGGGGATTTCAGCAACTCTAGATCAAGACCTTGAGCCGATGGGCTGACCCCACTTCTTGCTGACCACTCCCCCACTTGAGGGTCCCCATTCTGTTGGCAGAACTTCCCAACCTTAGACTCTCACTTATCTCTGCTTTGCTCCCATCCACCCTGTCCAAGAAGCTAGACACATACTCCTTAGTCTGTTGGGAGTGAGTCTTCTCCTGTGTCCCCTTTGTTGAGTTGGCTCTATCCTAACTCCAGGCGGCTCCCGGCTGGGTGGGGATCTGCTGTGCCCAGTTGCTCTGGATACCTTATTTTGGCTTCATGCTGGACTGGACATTTCCTCAGCCATCACCGCAGGAGCATAAGATCCCCTGCCTCAGCCAACCACAAATTTGTTCTGCCCATTGCAGTGGCCCCAGATATGGCCGTTAAAATTAGGAATCACGTTCAAGTGGCCCATCCTTGCTGTCACTCCCTCCACCCCCACCCCCAATCTCCTCACCATGTGCAGGTCAGGATGTGCAGAGCCCAGGGCCTCTTCTTTGGCCTAGAGAATTGCCCCAAGTCCATCCCCACCCTTTCGTTGCAGATGGCAGCTTCTTAGCCTGGTCCCTCAGTTTTATGCTGTTGGAACTTAGGGTATTCAGGCGACCGGAGGAGCACGACCTAGCTGCCTGTTTTGACTTGTGGGAGATAGACTGACCCTTGTTCTAGTGCTCGGTACACTTCAGTGTAACTCTTTGCTCAGGTCTAGCCCTCCCACTAGTTTGTAAGCTCGTGAAGTCACGGATCCC